>JBCEWB010169397.1:0-25538 GCA_039654565.1 Peronia peronii | reverse complement strand
CCTCCTTTTCACACCTCATCCACGATCTTCCCCGTCAACCGCGTATGTTTCGTACTCACACCGCACACCCCCTCCCCACTGTGAAAGTGTCATGCAAATTCGCGTTAGTGGGATAGGAAACATAGTGTCGGCGAGCGTTTTTGATGTGGGGAATTCTCCGGCCGCACTGCGGTTCACAAGTGGACGTTACCCCGAGAAAACCCCAGGGAGTCGGCCGTTGTTCTTCTCATCGTGGGGAACTTGCTCGCCGGACTAGAGGATGGCAAGTAGTCGTCAAAAAAAAAAAAATCACCCCTCCCCCCTACCCGTTCTCTTATTTTTACACGCGATTTGGCCGATTAGACCTAGACATTTTTTCACTAAGCTGTTGCGGTCAAGACGAGAACAGTGAGGTACTGCACCCTCCCCGTCCCACCCGCAGATAGATTCATCACATGTAATGTTTCTATCATCTTGAAAAAGGCTGATGACAACGGGTCGATAATAATACATGTGTTACATTAAATTCAACCAAAAGCTTGGTCGATCTCACTGTAAAGGAATGGAAGAGATCAAAGCTGATGCTCGGTGAAAGAATGTGTAAGGAGAACTAACCATTGTAATGCCCGACAATATGTCATTCCAAATAAGTGGTCACTATTTATTTGTAAGTAGTTTTGTAGTCTTCAGTGACATACGGATGAGTCGAACTACGGATGAGTCGATTCTATTTTTCCTCCCCCACCAGCATCGACTCATCTGTATTCCACTGTAATAGTAACGATGAGTTTTTTTTTTTCTTGAGCCTTTCAATCCTGGGATAATAGGCTTATCTCGGCTTAAGTAGCTGCCTGAGTTTGGTGAGAATTTTTGTGGGTAGAAATTTGGAATTTGGAAATTTTGCCCAGACAGTGGCACTCAGTGTATTCTTTCATCGATTTTGAACTGCCAAGGGTTCTTTAGCAAGCATAACATACACATAAAACCTCCGAAATATATTTGCTCTTATCTGAGAAGGCTAGACATCAGGCTTCTCTACCCAGAGGAAGCCAGGGGATCGTTGAATCATTGAAAAAATGCAGGTTTCAATCTTCGTGTCTTTCCATCCCCCAAATGGAGGATCCGCGAGTCAATCCCGGCCTCACTGCCGTGAGTTGTTTTCACCCTGAAGCAGACGTCAAACCACAGAGCCACTGCCCTCCCCTCTCCCTCCCCCCCCCCCCCCCCCTCTCCCCGAGTCAATGTATAGGTAGCCCCCCTTGTTTTATGGTCTCTGTTGCATATTAAGAAATTCTGATGTTGAGAAATAAAAGTCCTGATCCTTTCGATTTCTTAATATTCGAGTTCCACTGTAAAAGTAAGAAAATATATATGTTATATATATATTACATATATATATAACATATATATTTTCTTACTTTTTTTTTTTTAAGCTTGTTTTTGTTTTTTGTACAGAAAGCTGGCAGTTTTGTAATGAGAGAAAATGCATTAATTGAATGTTGCTAGTCTGCAATAAAAATGGATGTGAGAGTGTGTATGATGTTATTAACATCAAGAAAATCATAGATGTAGTAATATTTGTTGGGAGAACATAAACATTGTCCTACAATAGTGTTGCTCTTCCTGCTTATTCTTACAGGATACAAAGCGTGAAAAAAATTTCTTTGCAGTTCATCTCCAGAGCGAGTGAACTAATTATTTGTTATTTATCTTGTACATTATGAATTTGTTATTATTATTTTTAAATTACTTCCAGCTGATTTAATATTGATGAACAAACATGTCTATTTAGTCTTCAGAAAAAATTCCAGACTTTGTTTGGAGACAAACTTGAGGTGATCAGGCAGCACCAGCAGCAAGAGAATCTCAAGTTCCTCTCTCACTTCAAGCGAAAGTTCATCATCAGGAAAGGCAAACGCCCTGCAGGCCGTGCTGTGGGTACTGAGAAACCTAAACCATCCACTGAATTCTTTCAGCTTAGAGCCAATGGCAATCCCATTGCCACAAGATGTATTCAGGTGGGTATTCACATAAATGCATACATTAAAGATATTCCAAAATTATTTGTTACTCAAAAGGGTTATCTCACATAGTAACAGTAGAAACACTCCATTCTGTTATGTCATTCAGTTTTCAGACTTATATGACCTGTATTGATCATGCATGGACATTGTTGTGCATCCTCAGTGTTAATATTTGTTATTGCACCCTTCAGTTTAGTTACACTGGGTATCTTAAGAATGGTAGAAAGTACCCTGATAGGTCTCTTCCTTCTGATTTTAGAATTGTCTAAATTTTTCTCGTTCAGTTTATATGTGGTATTCACTGGCAATCACCCCAGTCCCAAACAGCTTTGTAACATAAGAAGTGATGGTTATTTTGTTTTACTGTTTTGTGTTTTGAAATAAAATCTCTCTGCCTGAACTTTTCCCCATCAAAGTGAGGATATGTTGACTACAAAACTCTGTCATCACCAAAGTGGTTAGTTGGTTCACTGTGTGACAATTTTCATGTTTAGTCTTTATGAACGATTGTCAGACATGACATCATTGGATATTTTTTTAATCTCAGTTTGCCAGTAAATTGATGTTTGCTATCTCTGGCATTGGCACTATGGTTTTTTTTATCTATTCCCTTTTTCAGTTGGACAAACCAGATGCCATCTTACTCAACCCACGTTTCTGGTAAGTTTTGTGTGAGTGTCAGACGTCATGCAAATTTTTGTGTTGGTTTTAAATGTTATTTGGAAGTATGCATTTCTGTGTGACTATGTTTGGAAGTGAGGGCTTGTTAGTATATTGATAGAATTAGTATTTATAATATTATTCTCAGCTTTTAATTCTGTTGGTTAATAAGACTTATTATCTTTGCTGCTAGATCTCTTTTTTTTTTTTAATCTTTTTTTTTTCCCTTTTTTTTTTTTTTTATATATTTCAGTTTTGTGGCCCATCATTGTTCTATCACTCATTCCCTTCAGTTATCTTCCAATTTTTCCCCCACATTCTTCAGCTTTACTTCCGACTGTTTATTCCAGCCCACCAACGCTCACTTTGTCAGTCTGAATGTTTTTTTGCTATGAGAAGAGTTGAAATGATGGCTCCAATGATGAAAGTTTTGCAAGTTTTTAGGTTTTACTTTTGTTGCTTCACAGCTTCATATTGATGGTACCTTTTGACAGTGATGAACTGAAAGGCATTGTATACGTGTGGGTGGGCAAGAAAGCTGATCACAAAGAGGCACAGATAGCTGAAGAAATAGCTTACACCATGTACAAAGTGAGTTCCTCCTTACCCTTGTTTATGACTACAACTCCATACAGCTTATATGAAATTGTGTATGTGATGATCCCACATGTTTTCAGTGGCAAAAAAATTATATGTTTATACAAAAATTAAAGGTATATCAACTTTCATCAAAATGTTCATGAAAACTATAGCAGTTTTCTTTTTTCTGTAATAAATTGATTGTAGGACTATTATGCAAATTCTGTTTGTTTTTCAGGATGGTTTCACAATTCAAATGATCAGTGAAGGAGAGGAACCAGAGAACTTTTTCTGGGTGGGAATTGGTGGCAAGAAACAGTATGATCTGGTAAATGGTTGATTTCAGTCTGTGTATTACTATTACTCATGCAAACTCAACCATATCATTCATTTCAGAATTTATTTGCTTGTATACTTACTTCACTTTGCATCTAATGCCCCTCTGAACCTGGTCATACTTTTTGAAATATTTTGCCTTCCAAATATTCTTTAGTATCTTATGCTTGTTTAAGCTGTTTCTTAGTGTCAGATGGATTGTCGTTATGTTGTTTGTATGGTTTGAATTTTCATTTCTGTATCACACACTTTCCCCTGCAGAGATGTGATCATAAATATTAACATTCTTTTGAGGGAGTGATACCGATTGATTTAAAAGAAACTCCTTACTTTCCTTGTGCCATTCATATTTCATTGCTACAACGATTTTATTTGAAATTCATGGATCTTTTGCCTTCTTCACTTTTCAGGACTGTTCTTTCATGCACTATGCACGGTTGTTCAGATGCTCCAATGAGAAGGGTTATTTCTCTGTCTCAGAAAAATGTGCTGATTTCTGTCAGGTTAGTCTTTAATTATATATCACCCAACAATTTTTTAATTAATTCAAAATATGTTACTGGAAGTAAATGGTGTCGCACAAGTATGTGTGTCATGACTGGAAAGGAACTACAGAATAAATTTGATTCTAGCTGCTAAAAAAACTGTAGTATAAATGTTATTTTACTGATTGGAACAAATTATTAGGAAAGTGTAGTCCTAGACATGCAAAAGTAAAATACAGTAGCCTCCGCCTGAGAACCCGGTTGACCTAGGAGCCCGCCTCTGCTGAGAAATGGAATTTTTTCTCTATAATTTACCCCTCCAAGAATCTGTTCCCAAATAAAAAATCCGCCTAAGAGCCCATTATGGGAATAGTGCACGCAAGTTCTCATGGTGTAATTTCATGTCAGCATGATTGTCAACTTGAGAGAAATGCACGGTGCTAGGGCTGTAGCAGAATGGGGAGGGAACAGGGCTACAAGGGGAATTGATGGTTGATGTATTTCTGCATAGTCAGACCACACATGGACTAGCCGGTATGGGTCTGTTTATGTCTTTTTATCAACTAGAGGCAGTTATCTCGTACTAGTCCGTAACCATTTCTTTGTTTGACAACACGTGGAACATCGCCCATGATTGATGCTGTGTATAAGAAAGAATAAGTTTAGCCTTCTGACTGGTCGAGATAACCACCGTCAGGAGGTTGAAAGGCTGACCAAGAACGTTCTGACTGTTCAGTTGCTTTTATACTTTGGTTGATCTGGCTAATTTTAAACACTTAAGTCACTCCTGCGATTATTCATGGAGTAACATAGCAATATCATGTTTTCATTCAAAATGATACCGTCACGTGGAAGCTCAGTTAACTTTAGAACGGTGGGCGTTATTAATGACATTATACCCCAAGAAAGGTCAGGAACTGTTAGATCAATTACAAAATACACACACATTGAAGAAAGCTGTTCTTATTGCCAAAGATAAAGCTTTTAACTAATAGTAACGATCAACTAATCATAGCAGTCAGGATGTTGATCAGATGGATTGTGCAACTTTTCAATCCGCCTAAGAGCCCATGTGCCTAAGAGCCCGCTTTTCTTGTCTCCTGATGACTGGGCTCTATGCAGAGACCATTGTACTGGAAAACCGTAAGATTAGAAAATGATAAATTGTCGGATAAGTTAAAATTTGTGAAATTGTTAACAGTAGCCTATCAGACAAGTTTTAATAGGATTATAATCATAGACAGATAGTACAGATTTAGGCTTAAGCTGAAGCAGTATTTCCATGATGTTCTCTAAGGTACAGCTTCAAAGGAAAGAAAGTTGATGTTCAGGGTCTCTCTGACCTGCATTGCCAGTTAAATTGGTCAAAGGAACTTGTCTACAAATAGGCCTATCTTAAGTGGATTCATGAAACATTGCTTTCCTAATTGTTTCCAGGATGATGATGCAATGATCTTTTGTTTATAAATATCTTAACTTGGTTCATGAAATGTTGCTTTCCTTATTGTTTCTAAGATGACCTAGGAGATAAAATGTTCTTTTCTCTTACAAATATTTTTAACTGGAGTCATGAAATATTGCTTTCTTTGTTGGTTCTAAGATGACCTAGGAGATGATCATATAATGATCTTTTCTCTTACAAATATATTAGCTGGAATCATGAGGCATTGCTTTGCTTATTGTTTCTAGGATGACCTAGCAGATGATGATGTAATGATCTTAGACAATGGTGAGCAAGTTTACCTGTGGGTGGGGAAGAAAACCAGCGATGTGGAGATTAAGCTTGCCTTCAAGAGTGCACAGGTACATGTTCTGCAAGTGATATCAATTATTCACATAAGGACAGTTGTGAAGCTGAGCCTCTGCACACTGTAGAAAGCTTTGGGGTGTTGCACAACTATGGTCTGAACTTTGTCAAAAGTGAATTGTAAATTTAGTCTTGACAACTGATATGGAGAAAAAAAAGAAAAAAAACAACTTTGTTTAAGTTGAGAACCTGATCCATGAAATCAAAATTGACTCAACCATAGTTCAGCATACTTTAGTTTGACTCATGTGTAGTCGATTGTAATTCTGAGATAAGCTTTAGAAATATATGATATATGACCTTTTTGTTTTCATCCTGTAAACTCTAGCATAGTATTAGTGCAGTCATTCATCTTCATTTTATTGTTACTCGGGTAGAAAAAATAAATTTAATCAGGCCTTTTAAAATTAATTCTGCCTTTGCTTAGCATTTATCTACAAAAATTTCTGTTGAGTAAAGATAAAAGACAAGACAGTTATGCTTCTGTGATGACTCGTATTCTCCTAATTTTATTTTTTGGTAGTATTGTTTCAAGGGGTTTTATTTATAGTACAATTTACCAGTAATGTTGATATTGATAGTCTGGCACAAGACAATGAGAAATCCTAATTGTAAGGGATTCTATGGTATGAAGTTTCTCATAATCAGATTGTCTTTGTTTATATCAAAAGCTGAACTCTCTGTATTCAGTAATTTTGTCATTATAGAATGATACCTTTGTGACTTTGAAAAAGATTTTAATACAAAATCACTGGCCCTTACTTTTGATTATCTCCCTTGAATGGTTTTAAATATACATATATCTCTTGTTAATTCTGGAGATAACCTCCACCAGGAGGTTGAAAAATGTATATAGAACGTAACCTTCTTAATTCTATGGTTTGATATTCTTCATTGATAATAGTAGTGTAATAGTAAATCTATCTTCATTGATAATAGTAGTGTAATAGTTAGTCTATCTTTATTGGTAATATATAGTGTAATAGTAAGTCTATCTTCACTGATAATAGTAGTGTAATAGTAAGCCTAGCTTTATTGGTAATATAGTGTAGTAGTAAGTCTCTCTCCATGGATAATAGCAGTGTAACAGCAAGTCTGTCTTCATTGATAATAGTAGTGTAATAATAAGTCTATCTTTATTGATAATAGCAATGTAATAGTTAGTCTATCTTTATTGGTAATAGTAGTGTAATAGCAAGTCTATCTTCATTGATAATAGTAGTGTAATAGCAAGTCTATCTTTATTGATAATAGCAGTGTAATAGCAAGTTTATTTTTATTGATAATAGTATTGTAATAGTTAGTCTATCTTTATTGGTAATAGTAGTGTAATAGTGAGTCTATCTTCATTGATAATAGTAGTGTAATAGTATACTTCTTTCCTGCACAGGTTTATATTCAGCATCTTCGCAATAAACAAGCAGACAAGCCCCGCAAACTGCTGTTGGCCATGAAGTATAAAGAGAACAGAAACTTCACTAAATGTTTCCATGGCTGGGGGAAACATAAGGAAGTCAAAGACTTCAAGGCTATTTTGCCTACTGTCTATTAGGCTACTTTTAGCACCAAATGATATGGAACACTTCTGTGAGTTTTGTTTTCAAAAGAATGAAAAATTGAAATTCCTGCTGATGCCTTTTACATTGAAGAATTTTGAACAATTGAATTGTGATTTCTTCAATTTCTTGCATTTCAAGTCAGCAACAGAAGAAGAAATGGCAATAAACAATACCTGTATTGAATAAACATAGATCTATATTCATTCATATAATGCAACAATTAATTAGTGAGTATATTTTACACTGCTGATCATAGGATTATGAATAATCACTTTTTATTTTTTATGACCATAAAGAAAAAAACAGTGTATTATGCATGGCTTATAATAAAGTGTATTCTCTCCATTACAGTACTGTACTCATTGTTTAATGTCATATCTTACATGGAGTCATCCTGAGTCACTCATTTTTTTACCATTATAAAAAGGTTGGGTTGTATCTTACATTATACATTTTTAATACCAAGGCTTGTATAGAATGCTAAATGAAAACAAGATGCATCTAATTACTACAAATATTATTATTATCAGGCACGGACAACTGAACATAATATATCATTTTTATGCTTCTATTTAACTCGTACCTGTTCTTTTCTCATTAGTAACATGAGCTGATGCTACAAGAAATAGATATTAAATCCATTTATTTGTGTGATTTTTATTTTCACTTGCATGCACTTCAGTGAGAGTTCTTCATTTTTATAAGTTCTTACCCATTTTACAATGTGTTGATTTTGTTGGTTGCATAGTCGCTGCTTAAATCAGCAAGAAAAATAATGTGTTCAAACTTGTCTGTACAATTGACCTATTCCCACTGCAGCACTGTGGCAGCATGCTATAGTGAGTCCGGTGTATTCCCAATACACATAATTATTTGTGTTACAGACCTCAGCCAGGGTTAGTTTTTATTCATTTTTACAAGACGTTGTATGAAAACAGTATAATATTCATCGAAATCAATTTGAGGAGAAAGTTCATCATATAAAGCCCAAAGATTATAATCTTGAATACAGTGTTTTTGGCATATAGTTAGGTGACTCTTTTTTTGTTGTCTATGTTTTGTTTATTCATTATTTTTAATTTTGCTTCCCCTAAAGGATAATGTTATGTAGATTATATCTCGAGGTGACCCGTCAAACATGCTTTTTTTGTTGTCACTGATATCAAACAGTACAGTATGCGAATTTTACTGTATACTCTGAAATAAAAGATGATTTTGATGATGCAGACTTCATTTTCCCTTCAGTAACATATCTCATGAAAACATTTAACTGTGATATTTTTTATTTCTCTCCCTTCTGTTTTGCTGTGGTGTTACATCGCAGTTTTTTGACAGAAGTTGCAGTACTGCTCTAATATTCATATTATAATGCACTCGTTCTTCTGGAGAAAAGAATCAAATGCTGTGGTGGTGCTGTTTGCTCTGTATTGCTAATATTAGTGTGACACATTTGCAGACTTTGTCATTTTTTAACCATGTGCGGCATTCAATATTGATAAGCCCATCGTGCCTCATGTACTTGTCATGTCTCAGCGGGTTTTTTACGTTTTTCTGAATTCAACGTCAGTGTAGTAACATGCCAGTAGTAGCTATACTGTCATACTAAGTGTATTTCTTTATGCCTACCATTTTATAGTAATATTGTAATTTAAGTTTATGATATTTTTTATTTTATAGTTTAGATGACTATCATATTTTTTCATCATCATATCGCTTACAAGTGGCTGTTTGCATTTTATTACAGTGAAAATGCATAAGATTCTGTTTGTATAAGAGGTTTCTGGCCTGGTAGTTCTTTAAGTGTGCACTATTAAATTTGATTTGTGCATGAAAAGTCCACTTTGCAGGTATAGCATTCTCCAGCACAGATCCATATCTACAATAATAAAATGGAGAAAATTGAGTTTCAAGAAATAATGTAATTTTTGTCTTAAAGTTGTTTGTGAATAATAGGTTTTAATCATGACATAACAAACTTCCCTCTGAAAAATTTACTGGAAGTGGATTGCTGGAATAAAATTATTGAGAAATTGCTACGTAAAGTTCTTTTTTTTTATTGAAATTTCATTCTCATGGCTAACTCCAAAGAGTTGATGTAAACAGGTACATTTAGTCATTTCTAATATAATATTTGACCAAGTTGTTGGTATGACATTTTATACAGATGATTTGAACAAAAAACTATAGGCCTTTCTGCTAGATCTCATATTGAATGTTTGAAAGAAAAATAAAATGAGAAGTATCTTTAATTGTAATTTTGTGTTTTTGACAAAGTTTAACTCTTTGTAGTAATGATTGGGATTGGCCTGGTTCATCGACTTAGATCTGTTGATAATTATCACATATATGTTTTGTATGAACCATACCACATGTCCATTGACTGTCAGTATGAGATACATGTATAGTCATAATCATGATCAGTCATATTTTGTAGCATATTTAGGTAATCGATTTAGATATATGTTTGTTATCCATCTTTTATTTTGCCATCCCGACCAAATTCCGAGAATAAATTTGTTGATGCTGTGTAACTGCTTCTTATGTTGTCTTTTGTCTGAAGGATCATCTCATGTAGGCAGTGCCTTGTACAGAATACCTAAGAGTGTCGGTGCATTCATAGAATATCATGAACTTAGAACATGAAAGATAAACACGTGACATGTGAAAGAATTATTGTTTAAAATTAAACAACACCATCTTCCTTAGTAAGTCTTAAATCTAAAATAATTGCCCATGCACTCATAAAAATTCTTTTAAGTCGATTCACAATAATTTACAATCCTTTGGGGTTCTACTAGGTAATAATTAATATCAATAACTATTTTTTTGTTTATATTAGACATTAGAACATTAAGTCCAGCCTCTCAATAATTCAGAGTACTGTACACATGTTCAGTTTTCAGAGATAATGAGATTGCAGTTTTCTCAGTGATTGATTTAAACCTATTCCCAATCGTGGATTTGCATTATATTATAAAACCATGATTATAGTAACCATAGATGGGTAAATGAATATTCTAGATTTCTAACTTGTAGGAAAATTTATTTCAGCATTAGCGGTTAGCCACAAACAATAGTGACATAACTACATGTACATACACATGCCTAAATTTAAATCCAAATAACACAATATCAGGAACATAATACCCATGCATTATTTTGACGCCTCTCCCTGGCACCTTCTCTTTATCTGGTAACTCCCCCTTTCTCTCCTTCCCCTCTCTCACCCTCTGCACCCTTTCTCCTCTCTCCTTTTGATTCTTTCATTTTGCTTACATGGCATTTAATCAGGATCTATCGAAATGCCAAACATATAGGTATACATGCATTCATTAGTTCAGCCTTAATATCTCGACATGTAGTTGTCCTGACATATCGAGACTGCAGTACAAAGTATAAATCTTTGAAGAAAGACATTTGCGTCTGGCAACGGTATCTTTAGACAAACACAGAATGTATACATAACGTAACACTATGAGCAAAAGTATAATGTATTATGCCCACATCATACCATAGATGTAATTTAAGAAAAATGAATTTAAAGTCGATATTGAAAATAATAACACTTAAACAATAATAATAATAGAAAAATATTAAAAATTCTAGCCCTTCTGCTTTAGCTGCTGGCATATTATTATAGATCTAATTTCGTTTCTGTGATATGTGAAATATGCTTTAAACATACAAATATACATGTATTGTCGTTATAGAGCAGATTACTGGTGCATTAAAAAGATAAAAAAAAGAAGGGGGGGGGGGGGGGTCGCTAAACCCGAGATAACCACCCCACTGGAGGTTGAAAGGCGTAAAAAAATCCTAACCAGGTCGTTAATATAGTAATAGTCCAGTGGAGGTTCTCTCTGCCTTGCTGGATTTCTGGATATATATTAGGCCCTGACAAACAGTATGTTACATCCTCACTGTAATTATCTTTCGTGCTCTTAGTTTGGCCAATAAATCATACAGATGTAATATTTCACAAATCTGAAAAATCACCACCTGTCTTTTCAGCTGAATTTGAAATAATATTGTATCATTTTCAAAACTGCATCTTATGCAGCCTGAACTTCAAGTAAGCCTCTAATTATGCTTTCCCAGAGATTTGATTATCTTCGTTCTAGCTTGCCTTTCAGAGTTCTGATTGAAGAGAGAGAGAAAAGAGAGAGAGGTGTCACCTTGGCTATGTGGTTTGGCGCCTGCATCATGGTGAAAACAACTCACGTCGGCGAGATTGTGACATGGATCGACTCTCAGGTCCGCCATCGGGGGATGGAAGGACATGAAGATCGAAAACCCACATTTTTTATTAACTCAATGATCCCCTGATTACCTCTGGGTAGGGAAGCCCGACGTCTAGCCTTCTCAGATAAGGGCGAATATATTGCGAAGGTCCCATGTGTATGTTACGCACGTTATAAAGAACTCTTGGGAGTTCAAAATGGATGAAGAGTAGGTGGAGTGCCGCTGTCCGGGCAAAATTTCCAAATTCCTACCCACAAAAATTCTCACCAAAAACAGGCAGCCACTTAGAGCCGAGATAATCCTGCTTTCCTATGACTGAAAGGATTAAGAAAAACAACGAGAGAAAGAAAGAGGGAGAGAAGGGGGCGGGGGCCTTGACTTGGTTTGTTTCGTCTTTCAACCTCCTTCCTGGTAGTTATCTCGATGGGCGGGGGGATGACAGGGTAGGAAACTCATATATTTGTTCATATGCCTTTCATTTTCATCTTTCAAAGAAATATCACAGCGGATCGTTTATGTGCATTAAAAAAAAAAAAAAGGCATGAGAAATGAGTCCGTCTTCGTACGTAACCTTGTACATGTACACCTAAACACTGAAGCAGACCTAATGCATCGATGTTTGCGACTGAGCGGACATGAAATACGAAATCATCCACACTCTATAATTTATTTCAGTCCTTTATTTTATCCAAAAAAAAAATTTTAAATCCACTAGCACTAACTGCAATCGTAAAGTCACGAGGACCCATCTTTTTATAGAGGAAATGCAGCAGAAACGACAGGCCTAACTTTGTTCGAAACTACCATTTTAGGCCGTTGATGCATTAATGATTGTTTACAAAATGGCAGCTACGTCCAGACGTTGAACATTTTATTTTCATGTTCTAAGCATCTACATTGTGTCAGATTTTACTGTTGACAGCATTCAGCCCAAATTAAGCGACTGGATACTTTTGGCGCTCGGAGTAGGTAATTTAATCGAGAGCAGCATGTCTTATAGAGACTCTAGGAGGCCCAGCAATGACAACGACCGAGACCGGTTCGCTGGATTTCGGGTTTATGTTGGTGACATTGGCCAGCGTATGAACAGGAGCGACCTGGAACGAGAGTTTGGGCAGTATGGACCAGTGACAGATGTCTGGATGGGAAGGCGACGTGAACCGTAAGTAGATCTATCTATACTATACATGTACAGCAAAACCCATGACAGGCTTATAAATATGATTTATGGACTAGAAAACTGCTGAGTCCATCTGAAATTTGACACATGAAATTTTTATTATGAAGAAAAAAAAAAAGTCTGTGTTTCTGCTTACATATAGTCTAGAACTGGAGGGTCAATGCGTCACGTCGGGTCTTTGCATCACCTATGTCCGCATCATGTCAGACTGTACCAATATGAACCAAAATTGGCTGATTTCAATAGCTCTGTGGTCAGAAGAAATATGCCAATTTTGGTGCAAATTGGTACAGTCTGACATGATGCGGACATGTGACGCATTGACCCTTCAGTCCTACAGTCAAAATCAAAAGGAGTTCATTATGTTTGAAGTTATTCCAAAAAGGCAATAGAATTGAATTGTAAATTTGCTAGGGCATGTGATCTGAATTACATTCGATAAAATGACGCATTTTGTTATTGTGTTAGATCTAGACCTATATTTTTCCGCTTCTGTTCACAAAGCATCCAAACCAACAAAGATTTTTTGTCAGAGTAATGGTCAGTTTAATCATCCAAAATTTCCATACACTTTGAGCCCCAGGGCAGCGTTAGGTTGTCCAATATTTAAAAAATCTCCCATGGAGGGGTTCTCGACTATTAAAAATACTTTTGGCATGCAGTTCTAATACTTTGCATTTATAATAGACTGTTGCTATTCAGACATGGTCTGCTTAGTGCTTCTTTTCTTTCTATCCAGACACGGATCTGTTTAATGTTACGGGTGTGCTAAGTAGGCCTTTCCTAGTGGGACAGTTTTCACCATGTTAAGCACAGTGAGATAAAACAGGGCCCTCTTCTTTTTCTGTGATCCTGGCTTTTCTGTGCAGCGGAAGTCACAACCTGGAAGTGGAAAGCGGGTTATCAATTACTGCCTTCGAGTTATTTTAGGGGCATGATTATGATTGCTAATTTAAGTCTATTAGAACATACTGTAGCCCTAACCCTAACCCTACCGTTAAACACTGATACGTTATTGTTTGATTGTAGAGTTAGGATTAAGGCTAGGGTACGTTCTAGTCAAGTATATTTAAATTAGCGTTTATAATTATACTGCTATTTGGAAGGCAGTTATTGATAGATGTGTCATTTCTACTTTCAACTTGTGACTTCTGTTGAAGTAGATAGGCTGGGACCACAGAAGAACAGGGGTCCCGAAAATAGACCAAATTTCAACAGAAATATGGGAATGGAAGTAAAAATTTCAATTATTGTGGGAGGATGTTTTGCGGCCTGAATGAGCAGTTATGGTGACCTACTTAGTCTCCCTGTGAATGGGTTAAATTTGTAGCAAGTGAGAGACTGGTTGCTGGATGGAACCAGATTCTGCTGTAATCAGATGGTCATGTTTCAGGATCATGTTATTGTTGAAAATTTACTTGAATTGCACAAGGTAAACACAGAAACACACCAGGTGGCGAAACTGGTCCGTGGTGAAAACTGGTCCATGAGGACCTTACCCTAAACCCTAATCCTAGACCTAACTCTAACAAAACAAGCATTTTCACAAAAAACTTTGCTTCAAATTAGGATATAATGAAAATGTGGCACCCACATCCATAGCCATGTTGAGAGATAGTTGACTATGACTGGGTGTTTATGGGGGGGGGGGGGCATTTCTAAAAATAGCTCCAGGTCCATAGAGCAAAAAAAATTCATCTGGACACGAGTCTGTGAAGCCATTCTATATATATATAGTTTACAATAATGTCTTAATTAGAAATAATGAGCCAAGGACTACCCTTACAGTTTTTTGGATAAGAGCAGTGTGCTAGCTTTCAGTTTCTGGGAGTTCTGTTAAGCAATAAAACTAACAAACGTATGCTAGATCTAATGTATTGTAACACAATGTGATGTCGTTGGTGGGTGGCATATGAGTGATGTGAAGAGGGGGATGGGAAAGCCCGATTTGATAATGAGGAATACAATGTATTACAACTGGTTATATACATATTTTGCAGATTTGTTCATTTTACAGGCCTTTAAATTGAGTACTGATTAGTAATTGGAATTTAATCTTGTATAGAATATTGTAGACCTAAATTGTACAATTCATATATAATTAGATCAAGGTCAAGACATCTAGAGTAGTGATGAGGTTATTTTCAACTGATATTCTATAATTCACAGTCTTTTTTTTTGTTTGTTTGTTCATCACAATTTTGTTGTGAATTTTTTATAGCCAGAATATGCTTTTTTCTAACGATTGCAAGTTTAGAAAATTTAGTGGAAGAATGTTGGTTTTTCATACTTGTTCTGTGTGTTATGACTTTACTTTTAAATTGAGTGAGACATCTGACTATCATTTTGTGAACTATAGAAACTCAACATTGGTGCAAGGGCCATGGCAGCTGACAGTCTCAATAGTAGAATTAATAAGCGTTTTGGTAGCAGTATTAATATCAGCATACAATAAAATTAATATTTGCGCTACTGAGTATGTATTAATAGATTTAAATTAGCCATCATGATCATGCTCCTAGACAATTGAAGACAGAAATGGATATTTGTCATTGTCCACTTCTGGGTTGTGACTTCAGTTTGTATAGATAAGCTGGGACCACAAAACAAGATGAGTGTCAAAAGATGGCTGGCAGACAGAGATTTATGATTAATTTTATAGCAAATTTTTATTCTAAATAAAAAGAATAAAAAGTGGATTTTTTTTTTTTAATTTTTTTTTTTTTTTAAAATTAACTTCAGTGTCACAAAATATTGTATAGAATATTGATTATTATTGTTTCCTGAAATTAGATAGTGTAGGTCTACACATTTTATGACAAACATCCTTAAGTCATGTGTTTCGATCTACAGACAGCAGCAGAATTACGCATTTGTTGTGTATCGATATCCAGAAGATGCAGAGGAGGCTGTCAGAGACAGGAATGGAAGGTAGATTAAATTTGTTGGGAGTTATATACTGCAATATCAAATAGTCTTTGACTAATATCAGATTTAATTTGTAAATCATGTTCTTCAGCTTGGTTCAGTTTTACATACATTACAAAGAAGTAGGCCAACATGTAATCGGATGCAATGTTGTTAGTTTTGAAGCATTGAGCAGGGAAGAAATGCTGCAGAAATTTTTACTACAATTTTAATGGATGAGCATGTTTTCTGTCAAAATATTGCCTTGGTACTTTTTAAAAATTTTTATTATTTTAAAATTTATTTTGGTAACTTGAATTAAACTGTGTTTGTAATAAGTGTTAGCAAATTGACCCTTGATGCGAATCTTGAATTATATGTATGTGGTCCCCAGAAAAGTCCTTGGTAGAAAAGTGCGTGTTGAGCATGCCAAACCTTTAAATAGTAATCCCCGACGTCAGCGAGGTGGTTGGAATGGTGATGGTGGAGGTGGTGGTGGAGGCAGGGGTGGCAACAGAGGCAACTATTACTCACAGAGAAGAGATATGCACCAGAGACGATCACGGGAAAGGAACTACAACAGAAGGTGACTATCTTAGACTTTTTGTTTGGATATGGTTTTTCCACATCGTGTTTTATGTTGTTCTTTTCTGAAATATTAGTCATACATATAAGTTACCAGTTTTATTTCTATGAACAACGCTAGTGAGAACATTCAGTAGAAGAAGGAGAGATGTTTTCTTCTGAATAACAGTTATACCATTGCACATTCACTTCTACATCATAGATTCATGAGAAGCTGAATCTCTCAAAAAAAAAAAAAAATTGTTGAAAAAATAGCAAAAAAGTGAATGCTCTTGTCATTCCTGCAAAAATGTGAGGTTTATCTGTCCTGAAGTGACTATACATCTCATTCTCTAAGCTTTTGGGAAAAGCAAACAATTTTTTTTCTGCTTTGCTTCGCTTCGCTTCTGACAATTTGTTTATCTCCAGTCAACTCACTTTTTAAATGAAAATAGCTGAATTTTTCTGGGAGAAAAGCTGATTATTTTTTTACAGTATTCACTTTTTGTAATTTTTTTCACTCTGTTTGTATGTATGTATTTTGATCTCATCAGCCTCCCCATACAATGCTTCAGATATTGAAGATCAAGAGTTGATGTGTGGAAAACGGAAATAGATAGACTCAAAGTAAACAAGGCAGCAGTTAAAGTAAATATAGAGGTCTCAATAAAACAGCTATTTAAGTGATCTCTATACCTGTTGTTTGCTCACAGAATACAATGAAAACAAACCCCATGAAACTTTGTAAGTTTTGAGCGAGAGCTAAGTGCCAGTTTTGAAAATATTACTGCGTGAATCATTTCACACTGACACCAGCTTTTCTTGTAATTTTTCTCTTTGATGTGATATTCTATTATATTGCATTATTTCTCTTTATGAAATGGTTAGTTTAATTTAATTTGTTGTCCTAACAAATTTATTCAAGGGGGCTTCTTCCAAACTGGCCCATTCTTATCACCCACCTGCTCCTGCGCTGAAGTCCAAAGAGTGAGATCGTACTTTAGCACCCATACATTCGAAAACGAGCTAGCCTGGTTGTTGTCTCTTGAGGTCTGAAGTCCTGCAGAGCAGTCGCTAGATTCCTCCTCCAATCGTTTCAATGGCAGTCGTTTCAAAGCACCCCGTCTATGTCTGAAACAAGCATGACGTATGCACGCTGTTCTTCAGGAGTCGTTTACCATACTAGAGATGCCACTTCAAGGAAACGTTGTGTACCCAAAGCAGCGAGATGTGGCTCCTAGTCGTGTGTCTTATCATCTCCATCCTGAGGAAGCTTAAGAGAGAAAGGGCTTGAACCAGGGGCCATATTGTATCCACTGTGTCAGTTAGTGGTCGAGTATTCACAATGGCCATTCGAGTCTCTTGCAAAAGGGAGATATTATACAAATCATGCGGTAATGTGTATGCCTTTGTTGAATGGTATTTACTTGTGTATAATATTATACTTTCTTCATTGATTTGTGATGCCCCCCATCAGAAAAGGGAACTGATTGCAAGTAACAGTTAATGCAGATCAGTAATCTTCTGATCAAAGTTTGAGTTCAAAATCTTATATTCATTTTGCTAATTGCAATAACGTCAATTTGAATCATGTTTTACAGTGTTTTGAGACTATGAGGCCATGATTCAGAATAAATCAAGTGAATAAATAAGCATTATAAGAAACTTGCAATCACAGAACTTGAACTGGATGTCATGCTTATGATTTCTTTCACTATTACCTACTTTGTCACAGCCTGCTTCACTCATTTTGAGCATTGCTCTTATGGGAGAGAGCAAAAAGTCATAGACTAGCATTAAGTGTTAGATTCTAGTTCCTGCCCTCATTTTTACTTTTGTCATCTTTTACAATATATTGTCTTCTGTATTAATAAGAGAGAGATGGATTTGATTTGAAAATGCTTTATCACAGGTGCCAGACAGCGTTTCTGGCATTCTGTAGCATTACATTTTCTTTCTGTGTTCTTAAAACGCAGTTCTCATCATATCTGTCCTTGTCATACTTTCGTAGGTCCTCCTCACAAAGTCCAGCAAGGAATGCCAGGTATCAGGAGTCACCAAATATGAACAGGTATCAGTAGCAGATGTCACAAAAATTTGCCTTGTCCTTGAACCAGGAACTTTTTAGTAACTTGAAAGTCTAGCACTAAGCTATTTTAATGTTTGATTCCTCACTCAGCTAAGCCAAGATATTTTTAAGGATATCATTCTAATCAATCATTTAATGAAAATTGTTCCTTTCATTCTCAAATTAATTTCAGAACAGCAGGGTGCAAAGAGACAGTATCCAAACTGGTGGGATTAAACTGATCTGTAAAATGATTGGGTGTGTTAGGTTTCATTTTATTTTTATCATAACAACATGGAGACAATAACAATTTTAAAAATCTTGTTTTGTAGCATTGTAAACAAAAATAAAACAACAGTTTTCTGATTTGAAATTAATTACTTTTTTCTTTTTCTGTGCTTTTTCAGGGGCCGAAATGAAAGCTACAGTAATTCACCTCCGAAGAAAATCATAAAGAGATCTCGCTCGTCATCAGAATCACCAGAACGAAAACCACAGTGTGTTTGTTAAGCGTGCTGAAATTTATTCTGCCATAAGAGCTTGTCTTATCTATCTCAATACAAAAAAGACCAAAGCGTTTAGAATCAATCCTGAATTGGCCAGAGGCTGCCTCGATGCATTTTGTATCAGTTACTGAATCTGTCAGAATCGAAAAGGTCTGCGGCGGATTGTTTATACCAAGCCCTACAGTATTATCAGGCATATGCTTTGAAGCCTTTTGTTTTTCTTACACAATGATTAACATCCATTAAACTATGACCTCTTTGCGATGCATGCATTTAAGTGCGCATTTTCATCTTGCCTCCTACCACAGTGTTGACCATAATTCCCTCATCAGTCAGATGAAATGCCACTTGATCTACATGGCAAGCACAGATTTCTTTGTCAAGGGGTATTTGTTGAGGCACAGTTGCAACTGTATGCAGAATAAAAGCTTTTTTGTGAGGTTTACCCCAAATTCAAAGTTTACACTGACATTGAATAACATGATTATGTTTCTGTGGGTTCTTGGTATTTGTCATTTGTGTGAAATTTGTACTGTTTGTGTCTATAGATGGTACATAGTTTTCATATTTAGTTATTTGGATTGTCCAATGAAATCATGAGAGAGCTAAACCATTTGATATTTGTTCCTCCCCAGAAAACCAAAGAAAGGAAAGAGGCAGGTGTCACCATCTCCATCACCTCCTCCAGTGAGCCGATCCAATCAGCACTTGCAAGATGATTCTGATTCAGGCAGTCTGTCCCCTTCCCCACCCCCACAGAAGAAAAAAAAGAAGAAGAAGCAACGGACAAAATCTCCTGAAAGTTCTCAAGTCAGTGGAGAATATGATGCAAGGCAGTACCAGAAACAACAGGTTCGTTGAACTTTTTCAATGCCAAACTTCTGACATGGACCTCTCAGTCTCTTCTCTTTCAGAACCAGTCACCAGTCACTGTCAGTCATTGTGTGATGGATACCAAAACTATCTATTATCTTGCAATGAGCATATTTTCCACTGTTATTTCTCTTTGCCAGCACAAAAAGTATAAGACAAGCATTATAAAAAAGGGAAAAAAAAACACTTTATAGTTACTACTATTTGAAACAAGTGAGGAGAAAAATTATGGACAAATTATCACAGTGAGAAAAGAAACATTTTCTTCATATGGGTGAATTTGTATGAATTTTCCAGTATTCATGTTTCAAACAAGAAGACTTTTCCCTATTTATAGGTAAGTGATTTGGCTGACAGTCAAAAATGGCATATTTAGTAGAATCCATAGCAGTACAGTTTCAAAAGCTGACTGAAACTTTCTTAGCTCCACTTGTTAGAGACCAGGGTGTTGTGAGATCAAAGATACTATATAGATAAGATGGGACATTAGGCCAATTTTGCGTTTACTGTAACATGCAGCACGCCCAAGTGTCAAGAGGATACACTCTGTAGACAACAATGGCGGCAGTCATGAAAACAAGAAGAGGAGGGCAGTGGTGTGCAGGCATTAATTACATAAATTCAAGAAACATGGCATGCAATTTTTTCGTTTTCCCAAAAAGATCCAGAAAATTGAGTTAAAGCACATAACGATGCAGATCTTGAATACAAAATCAGTAACACAAGCAACGCAGCACACATTTTTTAATGATGTAGAGAAGACTGTATATACGCTAGAGGAAGCATAGCTGTGCACATGTTTTTTAGTGATGCAAAGAAGAGAGTGTCCGGTATTATCGGTATAACATCTTTGGTAAAGGTTAGCCTGCCGCAGCCCAGAATACTTATCATACATATGCAAGAATATCACAATTTGACTAAAAGTTAACTCTGTCAGCAACAGTCATCTCACAGACATATCTTGCATTCTTGTTATGTTCTGTGAACACTAGCAGGGTGTATAATAAAAAGGAGTATGAATAACTTGAACTGATCCATGATTCCAGCTATGCATGAATTGATTCTAGGTAGTGCAAACTGCCCGACTGAAGCGGCAAAATGGCCAATTTTCGTCAATTATAGGGTATCTTCACTCTGACACTGTTCTTCTTCTTGACCAAATGATAGGATTTTGGTATCAAAATAATGTTTTCTCTCTCCCCTATTGAAACTTTGTGGATGTTTAATGATATCATGTTTCTATATGTGTGTTTTCGAGGGCTGAACTTCATAGGGTCTCGCGCTTCAGAACCCACGTGACGGGCTTCAGATTTGACCTCTTGCTCACAAACGATTGCCATGCGCCACGTCCTTGCAACAGATCTATACGAATCTTCAGTCAGTATGAAAGCCAAAATAATAAGGATTACACTGATGTAAATTTCATTCATGTATAACTTAAAATTTCTTTAGAAAAAGCAAAGTGTAGATTTCATTGAAACAAAAATCAACTTAAATATTGGCTGATCGGGATGAAATTATATGAAATCAAATCTCAACATGTTTTCTTTGTAGTTACCATAAAATCAAACATGGGGAAGGAAGTGGCGTGACGCACCGGCCATTTGATTTCACAGAGTAAACACAAACTCGCACACCACAATGCCGCCCCTCGGGACGACGGCAGACGATTTTTCTGCTTCTACTAAGGAGAAATACATTTACAATCTGCTTTGTATTGTATAAACACTTACATGTTTTAAAAATAGTAATTTATGTTACTTTAAACGCAATATAGATCTAGATCTAAATGGATTTTCGTGCATTGGGTTCTGATAATGAGATTATAGTGTCATGGCTTCCACAGCATTGATTAGATCTAGCCGAAAGATGTGATTCTTTACATGTACATTTATCCGTCGTTGAGTTCTTCGTCATGCGACGTTATTCGGCGTCACCAATCCTTTCAGCGCGTGATGCATTATTCGTCTTTCCACCAGAACTGTTCCTCCCACGCACCATGCTCCTCCCACGTACCACCCACACACCACCAGCCCGAGCTGAACATAACTCAGTTTACCGCCTAAACGCCATTGTGGCACATACATAACTATAACTGTACAGCGCAGTTCAGTACTGTGTGCATGTACAGTACTGTACTCATTGTAGAACTGTAAAATTGTTAATTTTACCATTTTCAATTACTGTGTTATTATAATTAATATTATATTATTATTATTGTTATTATTATTATTATTATTATCATTACTGCAGTATTAAGTATTATTATTATTGTATTAGGGTTATCTATGTACAGTAGAGGGATAGTGTTGCATTATCCATCTTTCGACGTTATCCGCCAAGGTCTTGGCTGCTATGCGCCGGATAAATGAGGGATTACTGTATTTAATTTACATGAATAATGTTCTTAATCATAAGAATCATAGCATTTCGATTATTAATATCTGAGAATATGACAAATGTCATCTTTGCACTATAATGCCTCTTTCATTTTTTTATCTTGCCCCCGCCCCTTTTTTTTTTTTTTATTGCTTGTAAAATATCTTGAAGTAAGCTTATTATATCTAGATCTATGTCATTTGATACCAAGGCAGTATCAAATCAATGCACACACCTAACTTAAAATGTTTAAAAAATGTATGATTAAGCTTTTAATTTCTGCTAAATTTGATGTCAAATTTATTTGCTAACTCGTAGCAGTTGGCTTAAGGAATTGCACTCCCCTGGAGTTGCACTCTCACATTATTGTGTGAAGATCGTTAAAAAACAGTACTTATTTGACCAATTTATTTACTTTGCTCAATTCTTCCGTCTTTTTACTTTAAATTTGTTTGAATAGACATTGCTCATATAAGATTCATACAGGACTTTTACATTCATTTGAAAGTCATGGTCTTGCATAATTTTAGAATTTCATGTAATTAGCATATTTAATTCTGGATTAAGATCAAAATTTATTAGAATGCAGCTAATTCTTCAATGCCACTTTAAAGAGTTTGACTTCATGATTAATTTCATATATAATTTATTTCTGTGCTACTATGTAGAGCAATTTCATGTCTATTTGAAGTTGCCCTAAAAATGTCATTTTCCAGCTTCCATGGAAAATATGCAAAAAATGACATCAGAGGATAGTCCATGATGAAATAAGTATATTTAAATGCATCCATTTGCTGCTGAAAAAAATGATATTCTTTACCTATAGGACTTTAGGACTGGGAAGTATGAGAACCCTGGCATTAAAACTGTTCATTCTATAGGTGTGCAATATATCTTTTTCCCAATTGTCAAAAGGTAGCAAATTGGGGGCATATTTTCACATTTTCAAAATATCATAATTTTTTAACCAATTAAGCTAGAATAGTAAAACTGGTATCAAAATTCTTAGAAAAACAAGCTCTATAAGTTTAAATAATAACTGTGTATTTTCCACAAAATATAAAAATCGGTTTGCACTACCTATTGGTACAGAAAGGGGAAACATCGATAAAAATTTAAGAACTGTAACATTCACAGGCCTACTGCTGTCCTTATTGACAGATCATGTTTTTCCCCTTCCCTCCCATCCTGCTCCTGAATGATTCGATAAATATCACCAGCTGGAAACTTTTAGAAGCATACTTGCCTACTTTGGAATGTTATGGAGAATCTCCCTGCATTTTGACCTATCTTCCTGCCTTCCCTCGAAATAAGCACAATTTACTGCTTTTGGGCAATTTTGAGTGATTGTCTGGCATTGTATACTAATTTTTGCCATATCATGCTCTGTTATAGTTCCAAGTGTCACCAGAGCATTGTGAATAAAGTGATATTTTCATACAGAAATAAATTTGGGACAAAGAGCTTTGTTGGATAAATCTGCAGTTTTGAGTTGCAATAGAGTTCTGCAAGATTTTGGCACAAACTCAATGGGGTTTCCCGCAGAAAGTAAGTTTCCAACCCAGAAGTGAGGCAAACATGTGGCATTCGCAGTCTCTCAACTAGGCAAGATAAGAATAAGTTATCAAATGCTTTTAACATTAGAATTTGGCTTAAGTCATTTGACACATCAAGCTGGCTAGGAATGGGCTAATTTATGCTTATGCTATTAGCTGCTACTGTCACTTTCACCTTTAGGGTGTCAGTCTTACACTCTATAATACTATCTGGGTCCAACTCAATGCCAAGACTCCCAGCACTTCAACACAAGTCAACAAGGTCCTTAAGGCGATCTGCGGCTGAAAAATATCGATTTCAACCATTTTTTTGTTTCAAATTTTTGTTTTCCCGACTTTCCTCCCCTATAACCATTTTTCTTTGATCCCATACAGTTTTTACCCCAAAAAAAAGAGTTTTTAAAAGGGTTAAATTTGCATTTTAGATAACCTTGTATGCACCCAACAACTGCTTTTTCCCTTACTTATCACAAAAATTGCCAAACTTTACGCCTTGACAACGACATTTCCTGTTAGTGATAAGTAGGACATATTGGTATCATGGGAACGCTTACTCTGAGTACTATCAAGTCTTTGTCATATCGGGTCAGTCTAAAAATAACTCTGACGTTAGTGTGCTAGACGAGCAGGAAGTATGTTCACCTAATTTTGCTGTCCACGTGAACAACAGATGACCTCGAAATACGCGATTTGCTGAAGAGCAGCGTAAGTCTGCTCTGATTGGTTGCATCGTAGTTACATCTTCACCTCTCGACGGCTTCCGCAGTAAACAAACAGGCGTGTTCCATTACTTGTTGTACATCGTACCACTGCAGTGCATCATTTTGCATACATTTTCATTTGCAATAATGCTGTGGAGGAAAAAAACAACCAGCACATCTGTTGAAGGCATAGAAATATCGAGTGGGTGAAGGAGGTTGAGGTAAATATAGATCTATAGAGTCCAAAAATAATACTGATGAGATGGATAATAATGCCCATCTTCACAGTAATCTTCAGATACTGTGTGTACACAGCCATCCATGTCATACACGGTTGTTCAGTTCCATTCTCCTAGCGGTGCACTTAGTTCACACCCGGCTGACCACCACCACCGGTGGCAGGAGGTCATAAATCAAGGCCTGACAGGCCGTTCCCGTTGACCACGGCTTGTCTGCACCAGTGGCCCAAATGTCTGTAATTTTCCTTAAATTTACAGTCCTATCTAAAGTTTATCTGTATTATAAATCCAGATGTGTTTCCTATCAAATAAAAGCTCTGGTTTTCCTCTACAACCCACATTCTGAAATTTGCCTCTGTCTGTGTTTGTAGATGTTCTCTTACCTTTTACAATTCATGTACTCAAAGCCTCTGAAGGATTCAAATTTTAGATTTTAAAAAATTTGTATTAAATAGCTGGAACATAGAATTCTATTCTATTTTCAATTTTATGACAGACAGGGCTGTTCAAACCCACATCAGAGCATTCCTTTAGTTGCCTGCCGAGTCATAAATCAGCAGTTAATGTGACAGCTCGGGGGAATTCCCCTTCAAAGTACGCCCGTATCAATTTCTTGCGCTGCTGGTTGATCCCGCCGTGATATCGCCTCGTTTTATTTCATTACCTTGCAGTATCCACTGCAATTAACATCGTTTTTTGACCATCTTGAGATTCTCGTGTTTTCTGTGAGTTCAGCAATATAAGCTATGTTGGGGAGTTCTCTTGGATTATTTCACACGAAAGAGTTCAAACCTACCTAGTGTTGTCTCTTAAAATTAATAAATATCGATAATATTTTTATCAAAATCTTTTTTGTGAGATTACCAAAATTTCTTAAAGTAGTTTTAAACAATT
>JBCEWB010169386.1:0-10249 GCA_039654565.1 Peronia peronii | reverse complement strand
TCTCTCCTGCTTCATTTTTCTCCCTATCCTTTTGCCCCCCCCCCCCTCCCCCAACCCTTCCTTCCTCATCTTCAGCCGACACACTAAAAACATTCGGATATGCGCAAAAAACGAAGTTCGCCATTCACTTCTAGTTCTTCCACCACTCACATGCTCACCCAGTGAATAGGCAATTGAAACCGATGGCCCGTAGACCGGATGGCAAACCTGAACTGGGAGCCTGGCTAACAGACGCCTCAGACAAGGAGATTTCCTGGTATCACAGAGCTTATTCAAGCATTAAACTGAATTCCTTCGTTTATTGTTTTACCAACCACGCTCCATGCATCCTGCTACACTGCACGCTCACAGAACGTTCTGCCTGCCTACATCGGCGCACTGGGCCCAGTTCTCATATCTTCGCCAGCAAAGTCCATGCTTATTCTTCCAGAATAAAACCGTTCTTACAGAACAGAGTAACATACTTATATACATTAGCTGAGAGTTTGAAAATACGCACCTTTCTATTTATGGTTAGATGGACAACTTTCGAGAGATGAGGGAATGGACAACTAACCAGAAACAGACATACATATATATCAGTAAGTTACACAGATGAGTGAATGGCAGCGACCTTCTGGACATGGGCAACTTATTGCAGGTGAATAACGTGGGAAAGTGTTGGGGAGTAAACAAGAAAAATGGCTCCGTTGTAGATATAGGTAACTTGGGGAGAGCAAAAAAAGTCGAAAGTTAACGGTATGTAGAGCTGCAACTTTTCCTTCCACATTTAGAAGAGGACCTGAGTTCCATCCCCAACTATGACAAAAAAAACCAATGATTCAATACACCTCTCTCCCAACTAATTCCTCTCCATGCCTGTTTCAGGGGACAAAGCACAAAACAGCACTGACTGATCTGAAAGGATGAGGAAGGCAGTGAGAAAAACATCAAGTGTCTAATATGATAAGCAGGTCTGTCCACAGGGACATTTCGATTGTTCTAAGTAAAACAACATAGCTCAAAACTACATCATAGCTAAGAGAGGAAAGTGTAGCAACATTTCGATAGTAATCAATACTTCAGAATGGAGTTCTTTACATGAGATCACAATCAGATTAGAACATGAGAAAACACAGTATAATACTGGTTTAACAGAGTGACAATAAACTGGTTTAAAAGAGTGACAACAATAACAAAAAAACATAATACCAGAACAGAAGTCCGACGTGGATATCAACCCAAACAGTAGTCTTAACAACGAGAGACGATAGACAGCTGCCACGGGACGTCACAGTTTCCCATTTGGAAAACATTCTGACAAAGATCACAGTGACATTGATCACAGGGAGAGCGGCTGAAATACTTTTAATTAAGAGGAAGATAAAAGCCTAGCGTGAGAAACCGCCCGTCTATAAACAACGTCTGAAATACTGTGGCGATTTTGAAAAATAAAAAAAGCTGGGTTCATTAAAATGCAAAATACAGGATTAAGGAAGAAGAATGAAACCATCCCTTACAATGGCAAACTGTGCCCCCCCCCCCTTTCCCCCTCCCCCCCCCCCCCCAAAAAAAAATTGAAAAATGTTTATACGAAGATTCCAAAATCCAGTGAGCACATCTCTAAACCATACTCCTCGATATACGCAAATGCAAAAAACGCACATACTCACGTAAAACACACACACACACATGAATGCACACATACACGCACACAAAAACAAACAACCAACCAAACCTTCTAAACACCTAAACCTGTGTAAATTCTCAAAATGACAATTCACTGCCTAACAAACATTGTGAAAAAGTTACAAGGAGGGGCACAGAGCCCATTCTTAGTGTACCGAACACTGTAGGTACTTTACCAACATGGAAGCAGCACTGGGCCGTAGATGGGGTCTGGCTACTGAAGGCAAAGATAAATACATATAGTTCATAATAACAACAACAGCGTCCAGTTCGACATAATCTGCAAGCCATACAGGAAGACGTTATTTTTCCTAGACTGTTGAAAATATGTCAACGAACTTACAATACTATCTTTGAACAATAGAATATAATCCAACATGTTGATTACATCGTGAGACAAATTCAAGTCATGTTACATTCTGCAACTCCTAAACTATTATTACATATAACTCTTGAAAAACAAGATTACGAATGCTTGGCATGAACAGTCTGGTAATCGTCCTGTTTTCTCCTGCATTCCTGAATCCATTTCATGATTTCCCTTTCCTCCATTTTCCACTGTCCTGTCCAAATACCTTTTAGTTAACTAATCATTTAAAAAAAAAATAAAATAAAAATACCGCGTTAATTTTCTGTTATTCCCATTCAAACCTCCCATACACGACTCTTCATGTGAAAATGACGAAAAGAATTTTAGTACATGTATATCTTTTCGTTATGATATGTCAGTGGCATCTTAAGTATTAGCGCTGGCCATCTAAACTGACATGCCAGCAGCTGGCAAATATTGTGGGGATTTGCGCCTCTACGGCTTGTTCGCAGGTCTAGAGCAGGAGGGCCCGGAAGAAATGGGCGCAAAATGGATGAAGAGAGAAACGCGTTTGATGCCAGAGTGAGGGACAGCGGGTTGACAAGGAGTCAGGAGAATATACTATGTCAGAGGGGAATGAAATGGACATGGAAAAGAGGGTTATAGATTAACTATAAGATCGACAAGAAACAAGCAAAAAATAATAATAATAATAAACAAATGAACAAAATTATTCTAACACATACATACATCCATGTATATGCAGACCACACCAACAATAATAAAAACTACATTTATAGGAGTTAGGATAGTATGGCGTAAAAGATCGTTTTTTGTTTTCTGGGAAAAAAAAAAAAGAGCACAGAAAATCTGAGGAACTTAAGTGTGTAAGAAGGTTAGTATGTTCTTTGTTCCAATTTCCAAGTTATTTCACGGATAACTGGAATGGAATTAAGAAACACAATAACATAAAAAAAAAGTTCACTGATATTTCAAAATCATATCTCCATTAATTTTTTTTCCTGAAAAAGACTAAAATTCATGCTATAGATATTATACACCAGCAAAAAGGGTAGATTATGAAAGTTATGAAAGTTAAAAACCTCTTACCTCGAGAAATCTATAAAAGCCACATGACCATGATAAAGCGCAGGTTTCTTTTCATCCCAGCCAGTAATATTTGTGATAAATCGCATCTGAAATTAAACAGAAGGAGACAGGGAGAGATCAAGGCCTCGCAATCACCTCGTGTAAAACAAACATAGCATCATCACCAGAACCAAGGCAAAAGACGGGTGATTGGCTAAACATCTTTATTAATGTGTGGCCTGTGGAATCAAAACAATTTCCCCTCGGACACAATTCATCATGATTCACTTTGCTGTTTAAACATTACATTCAGATCCTTCTCATAAACATACTTTGAGAGTGCTTAAGTCTAGCGCTAGGTGTCACGCGAGATTCTCTTGCCTTAAAAACATGTGACGGGCAGAAGGGAATGCACTGTAATTAAAAAGAAAGGGAGAGTGAGAGAATGAGAGAGATGGGAGGGGAGCGGGAGCTGGGAGAGAAAGAGGGAGAGTGAGAGAGAGAGAGAACAAATTGTGATATATATGGAAAGACATCAGCACAATCCCAAAATGACCTGGAGATGGATGAAATAAAGACAGTTTATAACCAGTGAACGCATGTAAAAGGAAAGAGCGAAAAAGACTTCATAAGATTTCCGACTGTCTACATCATGCACAAGTGAGTAGATAATGCTAATGATTTTATTCAGATTCTTATCAATGTTCATAATGACTGGCTTTGATTCTTTTTTTTTTTTTTTTTTCTAATATATTATAACGGCACTTTTCAAAAAGAGCTATAAACTATACAATGACTGTAGCATACGTATTCCTTCCCACAGATCTATTTGTTGTCTGTTCATGTCAGCTGCCTGTGGCAGTCTCTGTCCGAATGTAATTAAATAAAAATAGAAATCTCTGTAAAATGAAGATGATGGACTATCTTCTGAAGAGCAACTCCGTGGAAGAAATCACGGTTATTTCATATGTGAAAAAAATATATAAGGCAAGTGCCCTACAACCATGCACACAAGAAAAGCGGTGTCATTCGTGATTTTTTTCGTTCTTAATTCAACATTGTAATTATAAAATTTCTCCAACAAACTGTCCTGATTTCTAAACTGTATTGCAACTAATTTCTATAGCTCACATTTTAAGCTTCTGTGAAAATTCTTGCACCAAAACATGTTTCCACTACGATCAGCATGCTATACACGGCTTACCATATTCCAAATGAAAAAAAGCAGATGGGAAAAGCTTGCAGCCCCGGGGGAAAAAAATTTAAAAAAAAAAAAAAAAAAACAAGACAGGCAAAAGCCAACATACAACTCAGAGACATGAAGTCGATGGCGTCATTTTATCGAATGTACAATTCGGATCAAACGCGAGTCGACTGTTCAATTATTATTGTCTTTTTAGGATAACGTCATTCATGGTAAACTTGTTTTTTTGGCTTTATGTAAGTAGAAACACAGATTTTTATGCAACAATGTTGTGTGCCCAATTTCATATGGATACATTCAGCAGTTTTCGTGTCCATAAGCCTTTTATGGGTTTTGTTGCAGATTTATAGTATAAATAGTTTATGTGTTTGCTGTAACGGAACGCTTCATGCATGTATTTACTGCAGATATCGGTGAAATGACAATCCCCCCCCCCCCTTCCCCCACCCTCTCCTTTATTACTCTCAAAATACTTTGTGACTGAACAAATTACGACCACTCCAGCATTCGGGATCCGACTTCAATGCTGAATCCATTCTCTCTCCCTTATTCCTCCATCCCCACCAATCCTTCCCTTTTTTTGGCCACTCCGATCTTTTTCTCTCTTTTCATTTTACCTTCTTTCATATGCTTAGTCACGTAATTCGCCGCGTAAGCAAGTGAAGATCCTTAGTTCAAATCGATGCTGTGTGGCACACAAAATAAACAAAAAAAGGTGAAATCTATCCAGTCCTTCATCTCTAAAAGATGGTGTACTTCAGCCAAGGACAATTGGCCGTGCTATTTCTGTCGTATAGCTGGATCGAATCGATAGGAATATACTTAAATAAGTATATTGTTGTCAATCTGTCCGTCCGTCTCTCCATTAATTACACGATTAATCCATTTATGCATTCGTCCGCCACAGCACAGCCGCCTCATCCAACGACCGGTTGAATTCACCCACTCATCTATTCAGCCATTCGCCAAAGCAAATCTACCATTCAATTTTCATCCACCTTAAAATTTAATGACCTCCCAAGTTAGAAACATTCTATCTGTCCATGTCAGTCCACTGGAATATCATTTCCCTTTCTACCTGTTCACACGGTCAAAATAAAGAGAAATTTCTTACGACCTGTGACAATGATTATGCGCACTTCTTCTAAAATTCTGGTGTTTTTTGAAGGAGATTTTTTTTTGGAATATGACTACGATGTGATAACATGACATAACACATAACATATGAACATTTTTAATCTTGCCAGACTGATATGGGAAATAAATTTGTTCTATTTTCTTTCCATTCAATCACTCTGGCGATGAGAATTCATGTTTATGTTTCTTCCTCCCATCCGGATTTGGTATATTATTTCAACATTCACAAGCCTATGGGTATTTTTTGTAAAGCGGCTACGGTAACAACAACAAATGTAACTGAATCATGTGAAATCAAAAAATAAACCTTACAATAAAAAGGGAATTTTTTTTTCTCTCCACAAACATGCAAACTAGCTACAATTTGTTTCGCATCGAGATTATGTACGAACTTAAATGAGTAAACTATAGAGAAATAGGGGAAAGGGGGAGGGGGGGGGGATTTTATAAAATAAACTCATCTATTTGCCCATTCGTTCCGTCTAGTCGCTTGGGTGATAACGATAAGTTTGCAGGACCGTTATCTCCGGCTTCATCAGGCCGCATGTTTCTGGAACACAGCGCTTGTAATGGAACTTGCGGAGAAGGTGAGTGCCCACCAGAGATCTATGGGACCCACCACCAAGTGAGTAAAACGGAGAGATGTCCATAGACGTAGAGGCACAGCAACGCTGTCTGGCATTTAGCCAGCGTCAGGCTTGGAAACATGGAGCACTATGTGTTTGATATGACTGGAGCTACTGATGTGCCAGACAGAAGCATAACAATTCGGCCATATAGAAACACGATCGAAGAATAAATTATTTCCCCCATTTCCCTCACGTATTTACACAGACGCAAAGAGACCCACATACGCAGAAAGGGACAAATCTCGACCGTCAAACGTCAACCTCTTCCTATGGACTTGCCATATTAAAAACACTGCAAACAATTCTCTTGTGTTGTGAAATGAGAAACCCAGTTAATCTATACGATAAAGTATCAATCTGCACTACATAACTCCATTGATTGACACAGATATAGTAGGCAAGACCAAAATCAAACCGATAAAATACAAACATGTGGATATCTTATCAGAGCTGTATGACAACAAATTTCGTTCCCAGGAGAGGACAATGTTGGAATTCAACGTGAATTTCAAAGGTCTTAATTTTAATTTTTTTTTCGCTTCTTATGTCTGTGGAGCAATCTCCGTAATACCATCAAAGAAAAGGCCGGCATATAAATTTGGGGCGACTATAGCAGTAAGTGATTGAAGATTTAATTTGGGTTGCGGGATACGCTGACGTTCTGTGACGAATAATGCAATGTGATAACCTTTACATTTCATCTACCACAAGCGTAAGAGGAAAAGGAGGGGAACAGCCAGAAAAGAGAAAGCGAAAGGGGGGTGGAGAGAACGAGGAAAAGGTCACAAGAAAGAGAAAGGGGGACGGGAAAAGAAAAAACTAGAGAGAGAGAGAGAGAAAGAGAGGTAAGAAGAAACTAATCGAAAGAAGAAATTGTTTATACAGGTAAACCAGCAGTCCAAATAGCTACAGATAGAAAAATCTTTCTTGAAAGAACAAAAAAATGTTTGATGACAATACCACCCCAGGTGTAGACAGTGTGGCTGTAGTGAATACTTCCCACTAATGCTAATATCTCTAACCTTATTGGTGGTGACAGTCATAACCTACAACGAAATGGTGGAGAGGGTAAACCCTGCTGAAGTCATGGTTGTTTTATTGCCTACGGGTTTGTGTTGTTATGTTGCCATATGATGTTGAATAACTGTCTATCTCAGCATGGCTGAATATAATCTGCACCGAAAAGACAACTGATACTTCAGTTTTGTCACATAATATATGACAAAATATATGTGAGATTCGCTGTGTTCGTTAACGTTATATCTAATATCGCACATAATCTGCAAATGCTGCGATAAATATTCGGGTTAAATCTAACTAATTAACATAATTATTGATCAAAATCGACAGTTTCCTACTATAAGTACATACAAAAGCAACAAAACTAGTTGTTTTTTTTTTAAAGCCTTTGTTACACTGTAAATTTCTACTCTTTTCTGGAGTTACGACAACTTATGGGCATTGCTTCATATAACATAAATAATAAATATTCAAAAAAATTTAGATCCCGCAAAATCCCGAGTTCCTGAAAAGTAAAATAAATGAAAAAAAAATCTGGTATAGATTCAAGCAAACTGAAGTAACATGCTGTTATATCCATTCGCACCGTGAATGAAGTCTGGCACATCGGCTGTAATCTTTTCCTAGACATTTTAGTTCAACATTCGTTCAGCGGTCCGCCTATCCAATGCCATCCACCGAGTTTTCATTCATCAAACTTAAGATGCTAAACAAAGATATCGTATTCTAAAAATGTATCTATTGTGCCCAGAAAATGTAGATCGATACTGTCACACTTAGATCTGGATACAGTTTGATCTAAATCACAGCCATAATACCTTTATTTTGTCATATACTTATGACGCTCATACAACATAATTAAACCCGAGAATATACCAAATTGTAAGAAATCTGTTCCTGGGGAAACTGAAATTTATAAACAAACTCATCTACCTTACCTGTGACAATGTAAAATTTATCATAAAAGAACGAAATATACACTTGTGATCAAATCCAATGGACATGTATCTACTTGCAAAATGATGCAATGTGCCCAACTAGCAAAATCGAAAATTACCCCAAAAAAAACAAAAAAACAAAAAAAAAGAAAAAGGCTGTCTTTCCAGAGAATTCCCCACTTCTCAATGGCTTGGGACTTATCAAAACCAATAACACTGTTGAGCTAATTTGAGTATTTTTCACACAGTGGACCCTGAACAGGACAACACAATGGTCACTTCCAAGATGACACTGTTTGTGGAAAATCTTACATGAATCTCTCTACTGTACTTCACTCTGTCAAATAGAAACGTTTCTCTTCCGCTGTGATCTAACATAAACATAATTCATCAAAACATGACCTGTTTTTGAACGACTGCAATTAGTACTTATTCGCTGACTGGTATTCGTTTGTTCAAACTTGAGTGTTTATAATTTAGGCAACTTTTGTTGTGCGATCGGATGAAAAACAAAATATGATGATGGAAAAAAAACAAGCAGACAAACAAGAATAGAGACAGAAAACTTCGTCACACAATATTTCAATTTTGTGGCATCTTCCCAATTCCTTATGACTGCATCTTTCACGTCGTTTTGCTTCTTTCATTTTGAAGGCCTGAAACCTTGCTCACTGTCATCTATTTACAAAATAATTATTATTTTCCAGTTGAGATATTAACAAATGATTTGCTCTGATGAAACTGATCTCATTCCTGGATAACGGTGACCTATTTGAAAAAAGAAAACAGAAGTTGTTCTACTTTTATCCTTAAGCCAAAATTAATAAATACAAACAAAAGTCGCCAGCAATGAACACCAACTTTTGAATATGAAACAAATTTTAAGTGCCAGTGGTAGAAAATCAGTTTATAAAGGCATCCTGCTGTGACATCGCCTTTGTATTTATTTGGATAAAAAAAAGAGCAATACAGATTTCTTTCAAATTCCTTCTCTAACTCATGAATGACATCAGAAAATACAGTGCAATACAATAAAATACGATAAAATAATATTTAAAAAAAAACCAAAAAACGTAAAATACAATAATAAGGGCAGACCTTCTCCTTCCCCTCCCCAGAATTTCAAGCGTTGCTATGGACTTTCAGATAATAATAACAATAATAATATAAAGAACATAAGTCTTTGGTGTTTTGTCAGTATGTTTGGCTCTATGAAACATGCTGATTCAGATATATTTCAGATGCCAGAAGTTGTAACAAGCTGCATTAATGTGCCCGGCGGGAATAATGTACAATAAATTATGAGCCTGGGTACCTGGATAATGCAAAGAGCAAACAAAGTCAATGCACTAGGAGAGTGCTGTTCTCTGTGAAATATCGTCTCAATTAAACTATATCTTGACCTCAAAGTAAAGTCGTCATTATCCACCCCCCCCCCTCCTCTACAACCCTCTATCCTCCTCCCTTCTAACAGATAAATTGAGTTATTCCACCGTCAATGTAGGTTTATAAAAACGATAATACACACACAAAACATCTTTCCTTCTCTCCTCCCCACTCTTTCACCCTCCAAAAAAAAATCAGAACAAAGGAAAAACGTTTCATCTGATTAGTATTATTTTTTCAAAATACTTATTTATGCAGGTTTCTTCGCTTCTTTACAAACTTATTCATGAAAAAGGGGACACCGTGATTTCATTTCTTCAGAACATCAATATTGACGGACTCGGTTGGATATGCAATAGCTGACCAATTTAGGAATTAAAAAAAAAGTCTTAAATAACCATATAAAAGGTATTGAAACATATATATAATATACATATTTAAACGGAAAAGAGGAAAGCAGGACTCAAAAGGAAGTAAGGGAAGGAGAAATGTTAAGATACTGAACAAGGAGGAACAGGTAAAACATACAAAATAATAGGTTGATATAAAGTTCTTCACCTGTGCAACATATCTGGCCGGGAAAGGTTCAGAATTTCTTCTTCACCGCGATAGCATAACGGCGGAGTATATAAATTAGTTGAATAAATAAGCATGCAAAACATAGGTAGCCTGGTGAGTGGTGAGTCCTTCCCCTCCCCTCCCCGTCCCCCTTAGACTGAACAGGTAATCTGACAAACAGGAGTTCTGGAATGAAAGATGTGTGATGATAGGGAGGGTGGTAAGCATCTTGCTCGGATTATATTAAGTGGGGTTTGGGGGGGGGGGGGGGGGGGTGCGGGTCCTGAGGGTGGTTTTTCGAATGCTTGAA
>JBCEWB010169375.1:0-10250 GCA_039654565.1 Peronia peronii | reverse complement strand
ACTACTACTACTACTACTACTACTACTACTACTACTACTACTACTACTACTACTACTACTACTACTGCTACTACCACCACTATGACTACTACAATTACTGATATTTCCACTACTATTGCTATTACTTATACTGTTACTAATATTACAGCTACTACTTCTACCATCACTACTAATATTACTAATATTATTATAACTACTACTATTACTACTTCCACTCTTATTAATACAGCTCCCTCTCAATTAGTAACTAGTTTTTACCTAAATCAACCCAAATTCCTCCGGTTGGCGAGTATAACATTTATTGCTGTATGCTAATCATAAACATCAATCGCACCGGCAATATATAGTTTCTCTATCCTGCTAAATCACCCATCAATTTCAAGTCATTAGCATTAGTCACAGATAAAATATTAAAGATAAATATTAATTAATTATCGGGAACAAGGATAGCAATATCTTTAGCCCACTCATCCCTACAAGTCAATTTCACTATAAATTTTACATATTATATTATGCAGCACACCCGTGAATAAAAATGAACTACAAGAGGCAACAAACTTTGGTTTTGATATATTTGTTTTAGATTATCTTTTTTTTATGTTATCCTGTCTCAAAGACGATATGTTTATATGGCAATATCCAATCGTTTCTATAAGTCTTAGTCTCATTACTCAAAATGAAACTAATAACAAATAATAATATTACAAATAATAGACAAACAAATTTGCCCACTCTGTTTACTAATATCTTTACAATTGTTGGTCATAAATGTTGCCCACAGCCATTGCATTTGATCTGTTTTTTTTCAGGGTAGATGTAAACAATTATGTATTTATGTGTCAAAAAAAAAATTACTACAGCCTAGAATGCATTTTGCTTGCATTATCCTTTTGTTTGCTTCTTTAATTAAAACTGATTCTTACACAGAAGCATGTCTGCTTTTCTGGAACATTAATCTTATGAATAAAATTCTGCAGCAGGGCTTTTGGTGCAGACATACTGCAAGTGCCGGACAGATGAATCTCCTTTTTGGTGCATTGACGGCGCCTTCTCTGCTTCGATATTGACTGCAAATGGCAGATATTTCAATCGTCTGAGCAACTTCTAAGTGGTGAACAAATTCTCAAAACAAATTTGGTGGTCTGGTCAAGAAGACCCATCTCCACATCAAGACCGAGGTCATATTGCCGAGTTGGACTGTGAACAATTTGGACCTGAAATTTAAGAAAGAAAACGCAGATAAATTTTACACCGCCCTATGAATTTCAATGCAACAGTCCAATAAGAACACAATATGCCAGCATGCTGGACAAAACCTAACTCTGTCTGATATGTAATGTAGATAAACCTGGATATCTAAATTGACGGAGACTTTTACTTAGCAAACAAACTAGAAGAATATGATCGCCTGTTACTGTTTTATAAGTCCAAAATTTCCCAGTAAAAGAGGACACGACCACTGCCAAACCACTGGGCGCATTCATGCCAGTTGTCGTTACTAACAGACATTTGCTTCTCAGGCACCTGTGCACTTGCTCTATTTCTTGTCAAACTACATTTTTAATGAAAATTATAAACCAGTAGGCACAAAAACATATAATAATTGCTTGACTATCATTATGGTTTCAACACAAATTGGGTCTACAGTTTTAGGTGATTGTTGTCTTTCTCAATCTTCACTTCGCATGAAGTGAATAAAAGAAGCTGGAGCTTAAAAGGTTGACTGAAGGCTGAGGACAATGTACGAATTAAATTTGGCATTTCGGAATAAGCAAGAAAGCGATCAGTGCTGTCTTACGTATTAATCTGTGTACTAAAGGTCATTTAAGCAGAGCCAACTTTGGCTTTAACACTCATAGTACGGATTGACAGTTCTAACCGAAACGGCAAACCGCATGACAGAACCGCAGTGACGATGAAAAACAACAACAACAACAAATGAATTTAATTCCAAACTATTAACTGTCAGTTCGCCAAAATATTCAGCCCGCTTGATTTTGGGTAGCAGTTTTGCCATTCGTTCGCAGACAGCACAGAGCCAGTGATGTCTCGCCTTTTGTTTGAACAATGTGCAGCAGGAAGAAAGAGAGCGGTGTTTAAAACAATTCTAAAGACTTAGTTTATTAGATCGAAAATGTACAGCATTTTTTAATTCAGTGTACCAAAATTAGCAAAGCCTAAGAGAAAAACTAAGTAAAGTCTCTGCCCTGTTTCTAATGTAAATAGACGAGAACAGCGCAACGTGCGGTTTTGCTGAGCAGTTTGAAGGTTGAAACCCATCAATTCGTTTTGAATTTGTGATCCGGTATGGAGATGCCATAGAGACATACTATAAACAGACCCGGCGCGTGGCGTTGCGTGTCAGAGGACCAAAGTGAGCGAGGCGTCCGCCATGTCATGGTAGGACCTGACTGTACTCCAGCAAAGAGCGCGTTTAGTAAGAAAAAGACAGAAACACAGGGTGGGCAGGGATTTTAGGTTCCTGGCTATGAGTGATATGACTGAGTAAATTCAAAATCTATGCACTCCAAATAACAGGAGCCATGTAAAAGACAAAAAAATAATGAAAGAAAAATTCAAAAAATAGCGCAAAAAAATAAGGATAATAAAGTAAAACAGTCGACAAGAAAAGGGAATTACAGGAAGGCCTATACATACACATAAGGCCTGGTGCTAAACAGACACTCTGTTAAGCTCAAATAAAGTGAGGACAGAAAATAAAATAAAAAATAATAAAAGAAAGTAAGAAATATTGAAAATAAAAGCAAAGGAAAAGAAACAGAAGAAAGTCAAAGTAATTAAGTCACTTGTAAATATGTGAATAGAAAACAAAAAGAGATGCTAAATAATGAATCATAATAAAAAGGGAGAAAAGAAAAGTGGACATTGATACAGCTCAGCATGTACCAACAAACTCTTTACAAGAATTCGGTACTCACATTTAACGATCGCCATCCAATCATATTAATTTGGACATAAATCACAGATCGTCTAAGCCCAGCTTGTAAGTCTAAGATGAAAGCGTTAATGCAAAGTGTATAACTCTTTTAATCGGTCAGCGCTAAACTGGGTTATATTCGTCTGATAATTGGAGATAAAGATTTACATGCCATAAAACAACACAGTTTACCCATTTTTGGAACTAGTGTAATCTTTTCTTTCACAAGAGATATATCATTAAAGAATATACCACAGAAAAATTCAGATTTGCAACTTTATGATCATATTTTATCTTAATGTTTCATGAACTTTAATTGTACGTGTTGGTGTGTTAAAATACCACACAATTTTACTACCCCGGCGGGAGCCCGGGGTTATATAAGTAGGTTCTCTGAAATGCCATCCTCGACATTCTAGGGGAGACATCTCTTCTCTCTCTCCTTGCTACTGTCTTCTGCCCCGCTCTCGTTCCTCATCAAAACTGTAAGCTGTGACGAGCGAAAGGCCCATACCAATAAAATATTCTATCTGAAACTGCCGTGTCCTCAGAGCCAGCAGCGATAACAGGTGTATTTAAAGCGAGACCGCAGATCCATGTCCATGGAATAGAGCTAAGGTTATTTAATGTCTCTGTTAATCAAAAATTACTTACTTACTTTCTTACCTAGGGTGGCCTTAACCGAACACTCGATGACTTCACCACAGCCTTCCACATTTCTCTGTCCTTCATGATCACTGGCAGCTCCTCTCTCGGCACTCCAGTGTTATTCTCTAGCACGTCTATGTATGTTATGTTCCGCCTTCCTCTGCATGCCTTCTCCTTCTTCTGCTCCCAAAGAATAGTTTTCGACCCGATCTCAGTTACAGATCTGTATCAGATTACTCGACAGAGATCGTCTGGCTCTATAGAGATATGATTTTTAAAAAACAGGTAAGATAAGATGAGATAGATAAGGAAAGATAAGATAAACTTGTTTCCCCTTCAAACCGAAAATCGGGCTGAATTTGTCTTGTGCGCACGTTAGGAACAACAGCCGCTTTGCATACATGTAAAAAACTACATTGGCAATTTGATTACTAGATAATCTAATAAAATCTTAACGGCTTCTGCTGCGGGATATCTTTTGTGTTGTGTCAGTATTAGAGGTCCGCAGTTCCCTGCTTTCCAAAGTGGAGATGTTATATTTGTGGTCCAGTTTAAACGAAAGTTGTAGTTCTCAGTCAGCAAGCTAGCTTTGCTACCACCCGTTGTCAAGTCTACATAATCCTGTGAACATATTGGCAAAATTTATCACAAGCAAATTAGAAGTTTTAGACTGTTATGCTTTTTTAGGCAGGCCTGTGTTATGTGTCTCACCTTGTTTTGCTTTTGTTTGTTTGTTTGTTTGTTTGTTTGTTTTTTTAGAATGTTTGTCGTCACTTGTATGCTTGAAATAGTCTAAGTCAGAGTCTTTTCAACTATGTGTAAGAGCTAGGTGTTTCCGTTCGCAGAGGATCCATAACAACAGATACCTTTTCTTTAGGTAACGTTCAGCCACTTGTGCGCGATGCGTAGTTGGTGTCACGATAAAAATGGCGGTCCAAAATCAGTCAAGTGAGATTTGTATGATATGTCCATCGAGCCATTTTGGGGGGCATAATTATTTTCAAGGGACGCAACAACGTGTCATGCATAAGGAGTTTTACGTCGAAGACCCGACTGCACTCTGGAAGGAACGGCGTAGCAATAATAATAATAATAATAATAATAATAATAATAATAATAATAATAATAATAATAATAACAATAATAAAAATAATAATAATAATGATGAAATAAAAGTAGAAACACAGGCTTGGTAGGAAATTTATGACTAAAAGTCCCTTCGCTATAAGTGACAGACTTAAATTCATAACCTATTGATCCAAGATGCCCTGCAAATAAAGTAGTAGTGAGTAGTGTTAATGATGTAATTATGGTGGAAAACAAAATAATGATAAATAAATGGTCACAGTTGATACGAATAGGGGCTACAGGAAGACCTACTGAAATTTACCTCTGATCACCTGTTCAGAACTAATACTGCACATCGTAACTGATATTTTGTATTCTCTCTGAACAAATTTTCCAGAGAACAAAATAAATGTTAGGGTTTGATGCAGTTACCCCATTTCCTCTAGTCACAGTTCTAAGAAGATAAACGAGCGATGTTACCGCTAACAGTTCAAAAATGGAGATGTTTCCCAGCTTTTCTTTGATCTATTTTCTCGCTGACATGGATCGGAAAGCTTTGTTGGAGTTGTGTTTCCGTGTAATTTTGTTCTTTTTAGGAATCATAAGATCATGTGTTTTGTGTATGGGAAGGTGGGAACCAATATTATCGGTGACAAGAACATTCTCTGGACGCAAATATATATTAAATTTATTATGTATATTTTTCCAGCTGTTAGCTGCACATTTGTAAATGTATGCCCAACTTAAATCTAGTGAATCCACATTTGACCGCGGGTAGTCATCAAAACTGTAAGCTGTGACGAGGGAAAAGCCCAAACCAATAAAATATCCTGTCTGAAACTGCCGAGTCAGCAGAGCAGCAGCGATAATAGGTGTATTTAAAAGGAGACCTCAGGTCCACTCATGCCCTTGGCATAGAGTGAAAGCTTATTAGTGTCTTCGTTAAGTAAAACTTCCTCGACAGAAATCGTCTGGCTCAATGTAGATAAAATAAAAGAAATAATAAGGTAAGATGAGATGAGATAGATAAGATGAGATAAAATAAACTTTTTTTTTTTTAGAGCAATGCAAATACGTGTCCCGTCTCAGGAGACGAATTTCAGGGACCCGCCTGCACTGTAGACAGAAACATAATATATAGCAAAAAGAAAAGAAAAAAAAAAAGAAAAAAAAAAACAACAACAACTTAAAAACAAAGAGTGGGTAGGAAATTTCTGACTAAAGACTTCGCTAACAGTGACAGACTTGAATACATTTGAAACGCTTCACGATGAAATCAGGCGCTCGTCAAACTGAGGCAGTCGGAGAAATCACGGTTTTTCAACTGTGAATGAATTTTCAACGCAATTTTTTTTTCTTGACATAATGCATTTCAGAGTTAAATTCGCTGAAATAGATTGAGTAACAGCCCAAAAATTGTAATTTAGTGGCATGGCCTAATAGGGATAAATGAGGATTAACAAAACCGATCGGCCATTTTCTTGCTAAATTCAGCTGCAGCAGCAGGTAACCCCCATCGTCTTTAATTGTTCATATCCCAATTTCTACTTAATGTAGAACAAAAATTTCTTCACACAGAAGGGAAAATGAATAATCTTTACAGTGATACCAATAACTCCATATGCTCAAAATATGACGAGAGTCTGATTTCATTGTGTCGCTTCTCATTTATAACCTCTTGATCCAAGATGCCCTGCAAATAAAAAAAGTAGTGAGTACTGTTTATGATGTAATTATGGTGGAAAACAAAATAATAATAAATAAATGGTCACAGTTGATACGAACAGGGGCTACAGGAAGGCCTACTGAAATTTACCATTAATAAGGCCTGATGCTAATTAGTTAACCAGTGGAAAGAGTGAAGACATGAAAACCTCCATACATTTATCTTGTTTCCGTCTCTGTGTCGAAATCATTGCCTCTGATCACCTGTTCAAAACTGATACTGCATGATGTAACTTAAATTTCGCTTTCTCTTTGAACAAAATTTCCAGAGAACAAAATAACTGTCAGAGTTTGATGCAGTTACGCTATTTCCTCTAGTCACGGTTCTAGCAAGATAAACGGGCGGAGATCCTTGGTCCCCTTACCGCTAACAGTTCAAAAATGGAGACGTTTCCCAGCTTTTCTTTGATCTATTTTTACGCTGACATGGATCGGAAAGATTTGTTGGAGTTGTGTTTCCGTGTAGTTTTTGTTTGTTTGTTTGTTTGTTTTTGTTTGTTTTTTAGGAATCATAAGATCGTGTGTTTTGTGTATGCTGAGGTGGGAACGAATATTATTGGTGACAAGAATATTCTCTGGTCAGTAGGTCTATATTTTATTATCTATATTTTCCAGCTGTTAACTGCCCTTGTATGATATATATGTGTATGTATGCGTCTGTGAGAGTGTGTTTGCATGTTTCATGTTTTTGTTCAAGGTTTTATTATTATCACTATTATTATTATTTTATCGAGATTTCTGCCAGGTTGAAAATATAATCATGTTATATTATTTCCCAAACCTCTCAGTGACTTGACGCAGCTTCAACATGGATCTATTGTCATGGATCGTCCCTGCTGTCACCGCTCTTTTCATCCTCCTCCTTCTCTACGTTGTTTACATGTCATCACCACATGGAACCTTCAGGAAACTGGGCATTGCCGGGCCCACGCCATGGCCTGTGATCGGGAACTTTTGGCAACAAGGCAAACTCGGGCTGTTTGAGTTTCAGCGGAAAATGTATCAGGAATATCAAAACGAAAAGGTTTGGTAGCTACTTTCTTTCTTTCTTTCTTTCTTCTTTCTTTCACTTTCTTTCTTTCTTTCTTTCTTCTTTCTTTCTTTCTTTGTTTGTTTTGTTTTCATCTCTATCAAAATAGTGAGACCACAGTTCTAACAATGGACTTAGAGACACAATGACATTGATCGATTTTTGTTGTTGTTGGTGGTGATGGTGTTGTTGTTATTGCTGTTGTTGTTGTTGTTAGGCTCGATGCCAAATTTACAAATTTAGTCTTATGCTGCACACTCATTCACTGTCCAAAATAAATCAATATAAATAAATAATAAACACATAAATAAATAATAAATAAATAAATAAATAAATAACAAAAACATCAATCAGAGTACGTCCAGAGCGCAGTTTCATCAACGTCATAGGACATCGGATATAATCAAAAGCTTCATTTTTCTCAAACTGGGATCTGATCACTGGCACTATTTGTATGTCCATTTCTTGCATGTTTGAAACATTTCCATTTTTGTCTCACATGTTTGTATCATGTGTTTAAATCATATGTCTGTATCACATGTCTGGATCATAGGTTTGTATCACATGTCTGAATCACTGTCATGTCTGTATCACATACCTGAACCACTCACATGCTCGCATGACATGTCTTAACAACGCTCATGTCCATACAACATGTCTGTATCCTTTCAGGGGTGAAAATACATATGTCTCACTGCCATTCAAAATGAGACGTATGTCTATTTTTCACCATATGGGGTTCTTGGTATCACGTGAAAGCTTATTTCATACCCTTTCAAGTGGTGAAAAAAGTTCTGAGCCAGCTTTATTCTAGCCTGAGATATTGCAGTTTAAAGAGACAAGGGGAGATCTCACAGCAATGATCGAAATTCCGAGAAAATCCAGGTTAAATGAACGGTCGAACGCATAACTCTACATGCCTACCTCACAAAAACCCGATTTTAATGAAGTAATATTTATAAATCGAGGGCAACACCGATACTGTCTTGTTCAGAAATGAATGCACTTTCGATTTCTGCAATTTAAAAAAAAATGATATCTGACCCCCCCTCATGACATTCAAAACCCGATTTCTCGGCTCTAGCCCAGCGACTTACTTCTCATTTCGACTGGCCGCAAGACATATTACAGCTGAAGGTTGTTTGTGTATGTGTGTTTGAATTTATATATTCATTTATTTATTTTTTAAAATTTCATTTTTGTATAAACTCTATCATGTTTACAAGACTAGGAACATGTTGCGCACTCCATCCTTGTTCCAAAATATGACGTTTATAGTCTCCTTTGATGAATAACAAAACCGTTTGTATTTTCTTTTCTCACATATCTGAGCTGCTTTCATGTCCTTTGTTACTCACGGTCAGGTGGTTGGTGTCTACGACTCCCGCACGCCCATCCTGATCATCCGAGACCTGGACATGGTCAGAGACATCACCGTTAAACAGTTCAACCACTTCGTCAACCGCAGACCGACAACAACCAGGGAGCCTGTTGATCACCTGATGAGCGTGATCAAAGGTCAGCTAGATTTTCTTTTGTGCCCGTGTTGTTGCTCTTCTTGATTTGTTTTTCTAATCATGGAAAAGTCAGTTAATACGTCATTCAACTTAACCCTTTGTGGAGCATAAGACTTCAACAGCACTTGAGCACTTTCTCTTTCAACAGTCGTTGCCGATCTTCTTCAAGATTTGGCGATCTTCTTGGCATCACATGTTGGTGGCGTTAAGTTCCTGTTCTAAGTCTGTTGAGGTCGCCCCTGTTTCCTCTTCCCTTGTAGGTTACAATCAAACCTCTCGACTGACATTTATTGATTCCCATGGCGTCTGAGCGACCCAGGTCCATTTTGCTCTCTTGTTTGGAAAAGCAAAAGGAAAAACAACCAATCAACAGGACAATATTTTCATGATTTCCTTTTATCCTAATTGTGGTCTTCTTGTCGCATAAAAATTCATAGATTAGAAAACATTGCTCTTAGAGAAGGGGGGGGGGGGATCTCAAAACCTTTACTTTTCTGCTTTTGACCTCAGGTCATGTTACTGTGTGCATGTATAATTGGCATGCTTGTCTGATTGAGAGAATATGTCCTTAGAAACTTGCCAGCGTGTCTGTCTTGCCATGGCCATGCATGGCCTCCAGTTCATCTTGGATTTTGCCGTTTTTCAAAATCTGTCTCTTCCCTGCTACCGAACCAAATCATTCCAAACTCTGCATGTCATTTTTAACGTCCAGTGCATAAAAATGACGAAAGGGAATTTGAGTTTTCTTGACATTTAAAAAAAAAACTATTAACGTCATATATGAAAAAATGTACAAAATCCGCATTTTATTCAGTAGTTGTTGGTTTTTTTTTTTTCAAAAAAGTAAAAGAGGCACAGATAAAAAAGCTTCTATCTTCTTTTTTCTTTTTTGGTCTGTCAAATAAAATACGTAAATGAAATAATATGATGAAAATATGTTGGTAAGTTTTGGAAGAGATAGAAAAATAAAACAAAACAAAGTTACGAGAAAAGCGCAAAGAACGAAATTTGTTGACTATAAAACATATTGAAAAATCTTCATGTGCAAAAACTCTACAATGGATAATCTAGGCTGCTGAACTGATTGTTTCATTCACTAAGACAAACCATGAAAGCTGATTATGTATAATTGTTGGAGTTTTCATTGCGGATAAAACTTAGTCAAAGTAAACCCAAATCGTTTTTATGTGTGTGTGTGTGTGTGTCTGTCTGTCTGACTGTTTGCTATCTATTTGACAATCTCTCTCTAGCTCTATCTATCTATCTATCTATCTATCTATCTATCTATCTATCTATCTATCTATCTATCTATCTATCTATCTAT
>JBCEWB010169364.1:0-10250 GCA_039654565.1 Peronia peronii | reverse complement strand
ATCTATCTATCTATTTATCTATCTATCTATCTATCTATCTATCTATCTATCTATCTATCTATCTATCTATCTATTTTTCTGATATTTTGCAGAAAATTATTCCACAGAAAAAGACCAGGAAAATTAAAAAGTCCCAAGGAAGTATGCGTAAAAAAGTATTTTTTATGTGCCACCATGTTGGTCCACTGTTAAAAAGCTCTTTCTAAGGGACTGCTCACAACTAGGTCACGCATTCAACAAGAAAGTTAATCCTGGAAGTGCCAAGAGACCGGTCTGGAAAGACACTTGTTCACTGTACCAGGCACTGGAGTTACTTTCTCATAGATCTAAATAACATGCAATACAGTAATATTGTAGCCGATATGTATTGCCGTTCAGCCTCTAGTCAACGTGAACAGATAACATTTCAGGTGCATTGACAGGGGGGCATTTTCTTGTGACAATTCTAGATAAAAAGGATAAGCTGAAATTATATAACAAATCTTGCAAAAAAATTTAATACAAGAAACATATCAAATCGATACGATATTCAGAGCAATATAACAATTCGTTTGAATGTTATTTCACCTCCGTTATTGTTATTTATTGTTATAGGTATTTTTCTCAAAGGATGGCTGTTACTGAAAGAAAAAAAAGAATAGAAAAGAATGCGGGGTTAAAAAAAAAAAACAAGAACACAAAAATGCAGATGTTTTACCTTGTTCGAACCCCGGACCCGTTTCGAATCCTGTAAAAGAATCCTGTATGTCCCGTATAACGTTTAATCTTGGTATTGATTTATAAGATTCTCCAAGCCATTTTAAAGAATTCAGACCACAAGACCTATTGTCGGCTATTTCTAGTGGTCAGTAAAAGAATGTTGTACAAGACGGCAGTTTTACTAGACGTCGTTTCTATTTGAACGCCATAAACATTCCACTAAGTATTAACGTCATCGCTCGTCTATTATTGAAGAGCCATAAAAATATAGACCTGTAATATATAAGAATGCAATGTCTGTTTATCAAGTGGCGTTTCTGACGAACTTAAAGTTTTGAACTATGCTTATTGATCGATGGTCCGTTTTAAATCGTTAATTCTAACCAAATACATGGCTCCTGCTCTCTGTTCATTGTTTGAATATACGAAGTAAAAGAACAAAAAATAAAAGGCATAAGATTTAAGGGGAAAAAATAGAGGTTCTTTCTGTCGCGTCCTCCACCAGGCTGTGTGAATGATATTGTTATGTCATATTTTTCAATTCTCAGACACTTTGCTATTGTTCCGTAGCTGTTGTGAACATGCATAATGCATTCTCGGCCACAGACGTTTTGTTGTTTTTTTTCCTCTCAATTTAAAGAACGTCAGCAATATCAGTCATATTATAACCTTTTTTTTTTTTTTACGCTTTTGTAATCCATGTGCATTTTTTTGTTGTATTATCATTCCTGTAGTTGATGTTATTTTTACCTTTATGTATGTGGATTTGCCAAGATGCTATTATCAATTTCTCCTATATTGTCTTCTCTACAAGGATCAGTAAGTGGGAAGGAAGTGTAGTAAATGAGGTGGGCAGAAGAAAAGATGGATCGACGTCAAGGCAAAGCAGTAAGAAAATGTTTGTGGAGACCCATGTCCTAATCTAATGGCGACGGCAAGAGAAGATTGGGGCACATCTGGTCAGAAAAAAAAACAGAAGGAGGAGAGGTAGAAGAGGAAGAAAAAGACGAGGAAGAAGAAGGTGATGCGGAGAGGACGATGAAAAGTAAGAAGAAGTAAAAGAAGTAGAAGAAAAGTAAGAAGAAAAAAAAAGAAAAAACGAAGAAGAAAAATCCTCTTCTCCTTTGTCTTATCGAAAAAATTTCACCCAAATCTAAAGTTCTGTTGGTGCATTGCATGAAAGATGCCCCAGATACGGGAGCTGACGAGCTCAGCATTCTTTCTACCACTGACAATGTCCACCTTTTCTAGCAATGAACCTAATAAAGATTGGCTACGCAAATAAAGAGAACGAATGGCCCTCTGCCTGAAATAAAAGCCAGAGAACTGAAATATTTACAGGCCGTACATTAAACACAGTCTCTTATTAAACAAACCGGAATATATTTTGGTTTCAGCAAGACTGAACAAAGCTGAGCAATGCGTTTCTGTGCTGAAAGCCATTTGTTTGATTAACACTTTCACATATCAAATCTTTGATTCATGAGGTAACGCCTACTCAAACACAATACGGCTTTACATATCCAGAGTGACGTCACTGAGAACAAAAGAACAATGTTATTGGTGCCTTAAGAACATAGGCTTGACAAAGATCTTTGTGCTTAGTGTATGGCATGGATCTGGCTACATTTTCATTGGGAAAGGTCTTTCTTAATCAGGACTCGTACCAAATGTCCGTTGTGTTGTTAACGATTTTAATCCACTAAATCCTTTAGTGGTCAGATAGCGTCATATGAGAAAAAAAATGAAAAGAAATTGTTGAAATAGTTGCACAAGTTTTGTTATCAGCAATTATTGTTGATGGGGGCTACTTCCCTGTGTTTGCCACTGAGCTATTTTCTGAAATAAACGATAAAGAAACGTGGATGGTCCCATTTTACAGGGTGACAAAAAAAACACAAAAAAAACAGAAAACAGAACCCATAAAAATTTTACTAAATCCTACAAGGGTCCAGCAAATTTCGAGAAATTCATTCGCCGAAGTTTCAGTTATCCTGGTTGCTTTGCATGAAAATCATAGTCTTTCAAAAATATGTTCCAATGACGTCCTCGGCGCTGGAAGCAAACTTGCATACGTCACGCAAAATTGTCAATTACTCAAAAATATTTCTTTGATTTTTTGCTGTGATCCGCTCCCTTCAGTTCACCAATCGTTTGAAGATTGTTCCCGTACACATTATCCTTGAGATACCTCCGCCCTCAGATAAAAATCTGTGGGGTTCAAGTCCGTTGAATGCGGTATCCACTAAACCTCACACTTCTGGCTGATCAGTCTTTCCTGAAATCCTCTCTCAGCCAGGGAGTCATTTGATGTGTGTATGTGTGCGTGTGTGTGTGGGGGGGGGGGGAGGGTTGGCCCTGTCTTGTTGGAACCACTGCTCATCTCAATCTATCCTTCTGCGTCGTCCCCATGATGTCAACCAAAACTTCCTCAGCACTACCACATAGCGCTCCGTATTCACCGTTTGAGGTCTATCAATAATCTTGGTCAACCAAGGAAAAGGCATTTTGCCTGGAGGCCTATTTCGCTAACAAATCATACACTGTAGTGAAAGTAAAATTTCGAAGAACAATCCTTAAACGATTGGTTAACTGAAGGGAGCGATCATAGCAAAAAATCAGAGAAATCCCCTCAGAGGAATGTATTCGAGTAATTGACAATTTTGCGTGACGTATGCAAGTTTGCCTCCAACGCCGAAGGCGCCATTTGAAACATATTTTTGAACGACTATGACTTTCATGCGAAGCAACTCAAGATAGCTGAAACTTTAAAGAAGGAATATACATAGACTGAAGCGGAAGTCCAACAAATTTCAAGAAATTAGCTAGACCTTTGTAGGATTTAATAAAATTTGTATGGGTTCTGTTGTTTGAAAAAAAAAAAGGGGGGGGGGGGGGGGCTGGGCCACCCTGTATTCACCTGCCAAAGACTGACATGGTCTGACTTACTGTTACTAGTACTAGCAATTTATATGGTTTGTTTTATTGTTTGTAATATTTATAAATGAAATAAATGAATTCACCGTATTCCCTAGCAATAGATACGAGTTGGAATTTACTGCATTCATTTGAAATGGCGTTACGTGTTCTCCGGAAACAAAAGAGACAGCTATCCTTGGCAGATCACTGAGTTGCGTGATGACCGTAACTTTAGAGTAATCACAGTATAGTTTGGTGCTCTGGAGACTTACCCCAACATATCGTCTGGTAGACAGCGCGGCCAGCCTTCGAATGACTTACGGTATCGTCTGCATCTATGGCAGTGAAACATTGATTCCTTCGGCTATTGTTTTTTCGTTCACGGGGGACACAAGAGACCGTTTTACTGTATTCATGAACAACACAATGGCATGACGTTCCTCTTCTCAAGGCTATGGACAGAACTACAGACAGAAATGACGTCAGTCTGTTCATTTGCCCGAGGCATGTTGAGTAATCCATCATATTGACCTTGAGGTCAGTTTGTGGTTTTTTCCTCTCATGGCGACAATATTTGAGTCTTTCCGAGGGGAATAATTACTGATTCTGTAAAGGGTCTATTAGATGATAACTATTCAGCCGTATGCAAAGAAGTACTCGACTTCGGTTTCCATTATCAGTCTACATGGGACTAAAAGCTGTTGGCGATCCCTGTTTTTCTTGGTTTACTTTCCGGGCATTGGGAGACCGTTGTTCCCAGCTCTATTGTTTCCTTTTTGTCAGACAAAAGAGATGTTGAACAAACAGTGTAAAGAAAAAAAAAAACACTTTTGCGCCGTTTGCTTGAAACATACACCCTATTTTTTTTAATGATATAACGAGAATGTTTTCTTCTTATTGCTTTATCAATTTTTTGTGATCAGTCTTTCGACTGACATAATGTAAAGGTTTTATTTTTTTTCCCCCACTTTGCACTGCTTCCTTAACAACTTTTGTTTTGTCTGGCAAAGGGAAGCAATAGGGCTGGGCACAGCGATCTCTTATTGATTAAAGAGCTTGCATAAGGCACCCCATAATGCATATGATACCTCCATGTCAAGCAGTGGCAAAAAGATCATTATAGCTTTTGAGCAAAGAGGTTTTGAAACTGATTTGATGATCTCTCTGATGGTGATCACGGCGATGAATTATATCGTGGTATGGGTAGATACGGTGAGCGTCCAGTCACACTGAACAATGAATGTCAATGCAGCATCCGGGCGTTTTTCAGGAGACGGAGGATTTTCTGGGTGTCTCAGACAGGATGGAAAATGAGTTTGTGGAATCTGATTAGTAACATGCGGACAGAAAAGTAGAAAAAGAAATCTGATGCTTTTAATGGAGACAGGAAGTTTGAAGAGGGTGTGAAATGTCTGAACTGAATAAGATAATAAGATAAGATGGCATGAGATGATAGATATACTTCACTGTTCATAAGGGAGTACATTGTTTCCATTTCCATCATGGTAGCACAGTTCAAAATAATTAAGTCTGGCAAACCACTTATTTCTGTAGTAGTAGTAGTAGTAGTAGTAGTAGTAGTAGTAGTAGTAGTAGTAGTAGTAGTAGTAGTAGTAGTAACAGTAGTAGTAGTTGTAGCAGTAGTAGTAGCAATGATAATAATAGTTGTGGTAGAAGCAGTAGTAGTAGTAATAGTAACAATAGTAGTAGTGGTATATAGCACCAATACTGGTTGTAGTATGTACTTGTAGAAGCAGTAATAGTAGTGGTAAGAGTGTTGCAGTAGCGGTAGTAGTAGCAGTAGTAGTAGTAATGATAATAATAACTTCATAGTATAGTAGTACACTAGTAGTAGTAAAAATGATAGTAATCATTGTGGTAGTTGTGGTAGTTACAGCAACAATCGTAGCAGTATATAGTAGGAGTACATGTACTAGTAGCAGTCGTAGTAGTCGCTAGTGTAGTAGTAATAATAGCAACGCAACAGTAGTAGTAGTAGTGGTGGTAGTAGTCATTGTTGTTGCTGTTGTGTAGTAATAATATAATAGTAGTAATTGTTGTAGTAGTAGTATAGCAGTTGTAGTAGTAGTATAGTAGTAATAGCTATTGAAGAAGTAGAAATGATAATAGTAGTAGTAGTAGTAGTTGTTGTCGTTGTTGTTGTCGTTGTTGTTGTCGTTGTTGTAACACTGGTAAGATAATTAGTATTACTCTCATTATAATCTGGGCAAGCAGAATTTTGTCCTTTTTCAACATAATTATTATTGTCTTCTTATACAATATAAAAAAGTAATCATTTGTTTTTTATCCTAATTAGTCTCCTGGTCCCCCAATACTGTGATGGAATCTGTTCCATTCCCAGGAGTCAATGCATTTTCTTGCCTAATCAGGAGACTTCCTTTTCTGTCCTTCATATCATTTCTCTTCATCCCATCCTCCGTCCCCCTACGTCTTAACCCTCTAAAAGCCCAGAATGACATTTGATACATGGTTAGGGACGCTTTCAACAAACTCAAATTAAGAACATAATGGGTGTTTTACATGAAAAACTAATTTTAGAGCATGGAAATTGAGGCAGACTGATATTCAGACAGCATATTCAGACAGATTTCATCTCTGTCTTAAGGCAATACTACAACTTTGTTTTAATAGCTGCACCGAGTTGTAATAGGTAAATACTGGCCTGGGTGTACCATCTCGGAAGCAAAGCTACAGAGAGAAAACTAACTGTGGTGGTCGGTAGACTAGCGGCTGGGCCGTCGGACTCGGGATCAAATGTTCAAGGTTCGAATCCTGACGGGTGCCGACATTTTATCCCTTGGGAAAGACAATTTACATATTATTTTCCTGACTCGACCCAGGTTAAAACGCGTCTACCCGAGTACAAACAGTGCATGTTCTTCTTAGATTGACAAGGATTTGAGCGCATAACAGGCGGCTTCGCTTCCCAGGAAGCTGACATCGCTTGTGACTGTTTCCAGTTGGAATAATAATAGATCATACAGCGCTCATGTCTGTATTGTACAGAGATAGGTGCTATATGAATGCTTTCTTATAATGATAGTTATTATCATTGTGCATTTCCTGAGGCTTTCCCATTTATCAGTAGCTTTTTCTGCTTTGTGATAAATGAAGGTGTAAGAGATGATATCAAGAAGTCTCTAAGCAGTTTGTGTAACGAGTCTCGTGCAGCTGTCATTGTTTTTCAAGTTTAGACTGTTGTCTGTATTATGGTTACTAAGTTCAGGGTGGTATCAATATCATTATTTTATTTTTTTAAATCTATACTGTAAATCTGCAACAAAATCCCACAATAGGCTTAAGGACTCGAAAACTGCTGAATGGATCCATATGAAATTTGGCACACAACATTGCTGTATATGGATCTGTGTTTCTATGTACATAAACCCGAAAAAAAGCTTATTATCTTTGACGTTATTCTAAAAATGCGATAATAATTGAGTAATAAACTCGCGAGGGTGCTTGATGCGCGTTCAAAACACGTTTCCTTTTACTAACATTCAGTTTAATCAACCAAAACACCAATATCGAGGTGCGCACGATTGTCACACACTTCAAGTCATAGGGCTCTATTTTTAAAAAATCTCCCACGGAGGCCGTGGATTCTCTTCTAGTGTCTTAAAATTTAAGACAAGCTGTCTACCGGCAACTAACTTTATACACTGCAAGAAAGAAGCAACAGTCTGTTGAACTCATAATATTGAAAATCGAATAAGTGATGGTACTGACCGAATTTTCGAACCTTTTTGGTTTTTCACTGGGCAACAGAATATAATAATATCATCATTTTCATGACTATCTGCAGTTTAATGTCTTTTAGGACGACATTGTAGTTGCCTGAAACTTGCAAAGTTATTATGTGTATTATTGTTACAGTTGTTGCTATTGTTGTTGTTATTGTTGTTGTTGTTGTTGTTGTTGCTGTTGTTGTTAGTGTATTTGGTGCTGCCGTTGCTTTTTGTTTTTGATGTTTTTTTGTTGTGGTTACTGATGTTTTTGCTATTACTGACGTGTTATTTTGTTCTTATTGTAAGTACCATCGTCATTATCGTCATTCATCTCGTCGTTGTTGTTGCTGTTGTTATTGTAATTGTTGTTGTTGCTGTTGCTACTGCTTTTGTTGTTCTTTTTTTTTTCTTCTTTTTCTTCTTCTTCTTTTTTTATTTTTTATTTTTTATGTCTTCTTCTTTCCTTCTCTCTTGTCCTCCCTTTACTTCCGCTTCTTCTTTTTCTTCTTTCTTTTTCTGATTATAATTACTGTCTTTCTTATTCTTACTCTTTTTCTTTTTGTCCTCTTCTTGCCTTCCTCCTCCTCTTCTTATCTTTTTTTCTTCCTCCATGCCTTCAAGTGCTCTTTATCATTTTTTTTTATTATCATTATGCTTCTTCTTCATCAAACTTCTTAATCTTATTTTTCTTGATAAATGACAGGCACGATGACAGCGCAAAGAACGGAGGCAGCTGCTGCTGTGGCGAGATATTCAGGCCGAGCAGTGCTGACAGTAACACATAGGAAGGGAAGATGAGCAGGGGAGAACGAAATCCGGTGTCATATTCTGGTACAGACATACTCAATCGCGCCCCGGGCAGAGCCGAAAGTCTGGCCAAACAAAATTACAAACAGGAGAGTACCAGTATCGATGGCAAATAAATTGAGTTAAGTTCTGTTTGTTCTTTGTCTTTTTATTTCTTTTGTGGTTGAGATGCAGTGTGTGAACCAAAATAATGTAATAGATCTATTGCAATCTTTTTTTTTTTCAGAGTTCCATCCCTTTCTGTCTGTCCCTCTCTCTTTCTTTCTTTTTCTCTCTCTCTCTCTCTCTCTCTCTCACACACACACACACACATACACTCTTATGTTGTTTTTGTTGTTTTTTTTTTCGCAAGTATACATACACATACACACAGAAACCTTGAAAGCTATTTCTTTTCTCCCGTCTCACTATCATTCATTTTCTCTTTCTTTCTCCTGTTTTACTTTGTACACCAGCCACCTATATTTCTACCCACACCCACATTATATAAATAGACAGAGTATTGTTTTCCTTTCTCTTTCTCTTTCTCCGTCTCCTGCTCTTGTTGCCTTTTTTTTTTTTAAATCATTTTCCTATCCACTGCGATCTCTTTACTTGTCTATTCCTATTTTTGTTACTTTCTCTCAATCTTTTTTCCTCTCTATCTCTCTCTCTATTCTTCGCTCTTTCTCTCAATCTCTCAAGCGTCTCTTGCTGCCTCCTCTCTCTGACGTGTCTCAGTTTATTGTCGTCTTCTTTCTCCATTCATGTATGTGTGAGTATGTGTCTGTATATGTGTTCGTATGACATGTGAGTATATTTATGCACGCGTATGTGCGTGTGTGTGTTTGTGCATATGTAGCTATGTGTTTATGCATGCTTGTGTGTGTGGGACTTCTGTCTGTCTTTCTCCAAATTACGGGGGATATCCTGATCTATCTCAGACTGGCTAGCGAATGTCCAACACCTGTTTCCTTACGTTGCCCTGCCACTCTCTGAAAGAAAGACGATCACACTCCCTGAACTTAAGCAACTGAGAATCGACCCTGCTTTATTGTGTTTTTGTTTTTATTGCATGATCGAACACGAGGCCGATTTATTGATTATTGATTGCAATGGCAAAGCCGGTGGAACGCATGAACGGATCCCAAGCGATTTTGTCTGGTAATTGGTGCGACTTACAGAGCATGTCAAATTTAATCTATGTTAGCCTGGATCACTCGGCAGAAAACTGTAGGCTTATTCTCTATCTGTCTTGTTTCTTTGGCTGTCTTTTTTTTTTTTTTTAACCTTTTCCAGTCCTATTTGGCCCGAAAAGATGATGGGTTGGCGGGAAAACGTATGTCTGGGGGGAGCGGGAGGGGGGGGGCTTAAAACCACCGAATGCCCCTGATTCTGGCTATGTAAGGTAACTGGTAGGTCTTGAAAAAAAAGAAAAACATGTTAAGTTTAAATCTAAGTGTGTCTGACTCTCTTCACAGAAAAGTGGAGACTCTGATTTATCTATATCTTTTTTGTGCCCTTGACCTTTTTTTTAACCACCGCGATTTTCTTTGGACGAGAGAAAAGCTTAAAAATATGAAAAATCCCTGATTTTGACTTTTTAACGCAATGGATAAGGTTTAAAGAGTACTCAAAAAATAAATTTAAGTCTGGTTAGATGACTTCAAGAAAGAATAGATCATCTGTGTTGTTCCGTTGGCTGAGTTCCCAAGCTGCTTAGAGCAGGGATTGAAATGAAAAACTTGAAACAACTAAATGTTCTTGATTTTCATTTTGTAAGATAATTAAAAGATCTGCCCCTGAAATAACATATTGATTAAAATCTATGTCAGCCTAGATTGCTTCACAAAGAATGGAGGCGTATTTCTTTCTGTTTGTTTGTTTGGTTGGTTTGCTGATTTGTTTGTTAGTTGGTTGGTTGGTTACTTGATTGGTTGGTTGGTTGGTTGGTTGGTTGATAGGTAGGTTGGTTGGTTGGTTGGGTTGTTGGTTGGTTAGTTGGTGTGTTGGTTGGTGTGTTGGTTGGTTGGTTGGTTGATTGGTTGGTTGGTTGGTTGGTTGGTTGGTTGGTTGGTTGATTGGTTGGTTGGTTGG
>JBCEWB010169343.1:0-10250 GCA_039654565.1 Peronia peronii | reverse complement strand
ATGGATGGATGGATGGATGGGTGGGTGGCTGGGTGGGTGGGTGGCTGGCTGGCTGGCTGGCTGGATGGATGGATGGATGGATGGATGGATGGATGGGTGGGTGGCTGGGTGGATGGATGGATGGGTGGATGGGTGGGTGGATGGATGGATGGATGGATGGATGGGTGGCTGGGTGGATGGATGGATGGATGGATGGATGGATGGATGGATGGGTGGATGGACATGTGAATTAATATATGAATTAATGGATGGATGGGTGAATCGGTTGCTGGATGGATGATGGATGGATGACATATGGATAAATGGATGGATAGATAAATGGTTGGTAAGATGAGCGAACAGATGGATGAACAAAAAGACCGGCGAGTGGATAGATGGATGGGTGGATTGATGACCGGACAGATACATGGACGAATGGATAAACGGACGGACGAACGGGCAGAAGGTTCGGTGGACGGATGGATGGATGAATGGGTGGATGGATGGATAATTGAGGGATGAATAGATGGATGGGCGGACAAACAGATGGGTGGACAAACAAACAGACAGAAAGTCGAACAGACAGACAAACAGAACAAACAACTTACCATGCACCACACTCTCCGAACACTCACAGACGGTAACGAATAACCAGATCTGAAATCCCAAGGCCACAAGCCTCATCCGGACTCACCAACAGACTATCGCACACACTCGCACAGCATGTGCGCAACCTCTCCCGGCGGCCACGAGTAAGTGTGCGCGCGTGTATGTGTATATGAATTCACCGCCAGCACCAGAAATAGTGTGAGTCCCAATGTCCTGGCACTAGACGTTTGTCTTTGCTTTGTCCACGTGCATTCACTACACACGCGTGGCAGGATCGACGTCACTACACAGCACAATCTGCCTGTCTGTCTAAGCGACACTAGTCTGTCTGTTCGTCACTGCACAGGGTCACAGTTCAATGAGTTGATCCATTTGTTTTTACATGGACATTCTACACCACGAGACCTGTATATCAAAACTTTTATTATAATTCGGTCTCACAGTTCAAAGTCTTACCAACGTACACATGGACGGTGCGCCCTATACCAAAAAAGTCTGTATATCAAAACTTCTATTATAATTCGGTGTCACAGCTCAAAACCTTACCAATTTTGACACGGACGACGAACCCTATTCCAGGAAACTAGCTGTTCACCCATCAAAACTCGGTGTAATTCAGGATGATTCCCAAGGTGTGGACTAAGAAAACATTTGCAGAGACACGACACCTTAGCGCCACATTACAACTGCTTACAATGTTCCCAAAGAAGTGGGCCTTAGTGACAGGCCGGCTAAAGAACCAATCAAAAATGAAACAGAAATTCATTTCTACCAAAAGTGATTGTTCTTTCGATGAGAGAAAAATGTAACCTTATTCTTCAACTGGCCTTGTGTAAAGATATCCCCCCCCAAAAAAAAATCTCAGTGACACTCTCCAGTTGATGACACACGATACAGTCTGCACGCCAAGTGGCACGTCGGCTGCAGTAACGTGGTTGTGAATGGATCATTCATTAACCCTAACCGCGCCAAAGGTCCGACTTCGCTAAAAACTCGCTCCTCATGCCTCACACTGCAACTCTCTTCCCTTACAACATACAGTGTCGTAACACAGGTCTGGTGGCTCCCGTTCCACCTTCTTGACTACTATCTTTGCTCCCGTTCCAGCATCTTGACTGACACCTTTTTAAACACAACCTTATCTGTTTCTATCAAAATCACACAAACTCAGCTTCTCCAATAACAGCCTGTATTGACATGTCGTTGGATTCATTTCTGATACTAGAAGGACTAAAGGTAACAGGAAACTGGACACTGTTAGACCGTCAACCAAATTTGAATGAACAACTTGACCTCATTGCTAATGTAATTTGACAACGTCATTTTGTTTTTCACCCCAGTTTACTTGTTTTCCTACTTATTTAACTATGTTTTCCCACAACGTTTAGAGACAACAGATCACACAATTATCTCGTGTCTTAAACGTATTTTTTGTTCCCTTGTATTGAAGAAAGATAGGATGAAGCTATAGCTCCCAAATGGTCAGAAAAAAAAGTCCCAATGGTCTATTGCTACCAGGTGGTCAAAATAGTCCCAATGGTCTATTGCTACCAGGTGGTCAAAATAGTCCCAATGGTCTATTGCTACCACGTGGTCAAAATAGCCCCAATAGTCTAAAGCAAACCAGGTGGTCCTAATATAAATACTCTAACAAAATGTTCTAGAATGGTTGAACAAACCTGATAGCTCACCCTAACTCTCACTCTAACCCTTTACCTAACCCGAAATCATAACCTTCCTGAAGCCACATGACCTGGTGTGGGACCTTCTCCCGTCTGGAGTCTAGAAATAGAATCTGTAAGGTCTGATCCAAAGTCCCGAATCAAATAAAACGATGCAGTTTGATTGGCTGAAGAAGAGAAGCTGCTGATCGCAACGGAGAACTGAATCCATCTTGACCACCAGATCGCAGACAAAAGTCAGCACGTTTAACTGTCCAAAATATTGAGAGAAAGCCAATCACATCTCTTGTCTCTGAAAACTGCTTTTAACTCTCTGTGTGTTAACAAAAAATCGGAAATTTACTTCGCAGTTTTCTCTAAACAAAGTTTACAGGTAACAGGCGCTGAGTCAAAGTAGCCTACACTCAAATACATCACCAGGAAGTTCTAGCAATGAATAATAAGGGGCCAATCCATCTTTTTTCTTTTTTTTTTTTTTCAATTTATCTTAAACGCTCAGCCTTCCGTCACTTCCTCCTCGCCTACCCCCCCCCCCCCTTTCCGCGCATGCAGTTATACATCGTACATTGTAACACACAGCCTGGGGTGAAATGTATGCGTAACTTTGACCTCATTAAAAACATCCCTGACAGTTTCCTGACAGGACGTACATGAATGTTATAACTTATATCTCAAAGCCTTTCTTCCTTAACCCTTTAAGTGTCCCTAGAAATTACCAGAGTGTCATAATTGTCACTAAGTCTTGTCCCTCAGACAGAAATAAAGAGCCAAACACAAACAAAGGCGCATATTCTACACATGCTGGTCTTCTCTGACTTGAGGATTCCGAACAAAAAGATTTAGTACCCTGTTTCAACAACAGCAACAACAACAACAACAGCAACAACAACAACAACAATAACAGCAACAACAACAACAACAACAAAAAGCACCCCACTTTGAAAGAAGATAAGTTATCTGAATTTTCTGACGTTTGAGAGTTCGGCCACACAAATATAATGAATAGAAAAACACCCTTAACTTCTAGGATTCCATTCACTAGTATCGGAGCTGAAACTCCGCCAACCCCTTCACTTTACCGGCACATCTTCACAACAAGAAAGTCACGAAATTAATAAATGAATGACTAATAATGAAATAAATAAATAAATAAATATACCAATAAATAAAGAAACAAACAAATTAATCAATTAATCAACAAACAAAATAACAACTAAAAACAAACAAATAAATAAATAAATAATAAATTTATAAATAAATAAACAAAAAAAAAAACAAATGAAATAAATAAATAAATAAAAAAATAATGAATAAACAAGCAAATAAAGAAGAAGAAGACAGATAATCCTAAGAACTAGTCATAGGACACAAGAAGACCCACCAGGCAACAAACAGTATCATTATTTCAAATACATATCCGCACACAGTTGGCCTACTGGCTTTATAAGAAAGCGACACCTATGCGGAAGGGATAAATTTTAAGCATCGTTACGAAGCTCAGTCTAGATCTATCTCCTATTGGTCCGAACTGCAAAGTTTACACCGCACAGGCCTTCCCTCTTTTCTTTGAAGTAATCAGGACCGATTTCTACCCAGACCTTGCTTTGATCCCTTATTTAACACCCATGACTTCAAGAGAGACCCAAAAAATGCGGAAGGCGATTCCACTGCCATAAATACCACCAGGAACAATAATCGGTTTGTTTTCGATTTGCTTTGTTTTGGGGATTTCCCGATTCTCTTCGCCGTTTGACGGGTAGAAAGACACAAAAGAGACCCTACAGGGAAGGACATAGCGGTACCCAACGGTGATAGCGGATATCAAAATGGAAGTGGGCGGGGAAAGAAGGGGTGGGGCACTGTGGCCGGATACCCCAAATTCCGGGGATTTCCCTACACCCACCTTGGGATGTCCTCTGTGGAGCCCCTGCAATTATTCTATTGCATGTCGGATTCAGGTGTTATCGGGTACTTCGACATCCTGCAATGAGGTTTTGATTTATGATCAATCTAATTACGATCAATCAAGCAATCTCTTAATCGATCGTCCAATCAACAGACAAATCAATCAATCAATCAATCGGTGAAGACAACAGTCGATCCATCGATCTATCAATTAATCACCCTATTACTACTTATCAATCAGTGAATCAATTCGTCAATAAATCGATCAGTCTATGGTCAGTTGATCGATCAATCAATCAATCATTAGGTATCGTGAAAGGCCACATACTCCAGACTTTGCAGTCTTTCAGGTACAGCCTCTGAAACATAATCTGTTCTACGGGTGTCTTCCCTTTCACTGGAACATACAAATGTAACCCTACACAAACTCTGTCTGGCTCAGCGCGACCACGGCCAATATCTGGGCCATAAAATCTGCATTTACACTCATCGTGAGCTCAGTTCTCAGTTGCTCTCTCTCTCCATTCTTCACATTTTGAGAAACTTGATGTTTTATGTTTAGCAACAGTTTTTGCACATAGGAGATAGGACAAAATGGTTTTACAAATCTACCTGTTTGGACAAGTGATCGGTGAAATAATTACATTATAGGGTAGATTTACTATCCCTCTTTCATATGACATATATATCTCCAAATAGCCCAAAAGTGGAGATAGAGTAACAAAGAGCCGAGCTCGCGTATTTCAGTGTCTTTAACCTGTAACTTACACTACAACAGATCATGTCCATCAAACATCAGTGGATTCAGTTATCAAAGACACTAGAGGAGTAGAAGAGAACAGCTAATCTTAGTACTTGTCACTATGGTACCAGTACAGAATACACACTAGTTCAATCATCCGTATCAACGCAAACAGCCATGGTTTCAGTAATGCAAAGTACGGTTCCGTGCAGAATATTAGGAAAAACTCCTTCTACGCTGATCTTAATTTAACTCCGGGAAGTCTGAAAAAATTGGGTGGAGGAAGAAGTGGATTTGTCGTCTTGTATAAAACTGCGTGATCAACGCTATGAAATATTTCATATCCGTGCCACTAAAGTTAATATGTCTCGCGGCCAGTCGAAATGAGATGTAAGTCGCTGGGCTGGGACCGAAAAATCGGGCTTTGAATGTGATGAGGGGGGTCAGATGTCGAATCTTTTTTATTCCAGAAATCGAAAGTACATTCATTTCTGAAGAAGGCAGTATCGGTCTCACTCTCGATTTATAAGTATTTCTTTATTAAAATCGTTTGTTTTTGTTTTGTTTTTTTTGGGGGGGGGGGGGGTAGGTATGTAGATTTATGCGTTTGACCCTTCATTTAAACTCGATTTTCTCGGAATTGCAGTCATTGCTGGGGGTCCTTCCTTGTCTCTTTAAACTGCAAATATCGCTGGCTAGAATGAAGTTAGCTCAGAACGTTTTTCACCAACTGAAAGGGTAGGAAATAAGCTTTCATGTGATAACAATAACCTCATATAGTGAAAAATCGATATACGTCTCATTTTGACTGGCTGTGAGACATATTCCTGTCACCTTACAGGGGCAAAACCCACTTAGAGATTGCCCCCTCCTATCCAGGCTTTTCCCCGAAATCTTGAAGACCGAGAGGGCGTCACAGAAAACTTCACATCCGGTTTTCGCCATTCTTCATATCATTTCAACTCAATTTTTTGAAACCTTTCAGCCCACCAATGGGGTTATCTCTGCTGTCTGTGATAGCATGTCGGGCCACCGCACTGAGTTGTTAGCATCTCCGCGAGTCTCACAAAACCGCCATTCTTCCCGGTTCGCAGATGATCCCCACGGGACGCCGCAACAATTGTTTACGTCCATCTTTTTAGTTTTGCTACATAGTATTTGATTACCCAAATTTATATACACATTTTGATATCCTTTTATAACTCACAAACGCGTTGTCCGTTCAGGACTACATTTTATCTATTTACACCTTGATCAGAATTTTACCGTGTGAATGTTTCCACCGTATTAGGCACAATATAACCGTTTTCGTGCTGATGTGCCGTTGAACCCCAACACAAACAAACAAACAAACAAGATGATCTTGTACAACTGCTGAGAGTGAAACCAGTCCATTCATTGACGTTGTCCTCACATCTCTTTTTCTGTCTTCTGTAACAGATTCTCTATTATCCAAACCACAATTTGTCACATTTTTTATGTCCAGTGATGTCAATGTTTCAGGAAAAAAAAAGGAGAAAAGAGTAACACGTTTACCGTTTCTACACAATGTACTTGCACTACCTGGTAAAAATTGTATATCTAATCAAGGAAAGACTAATGGGGACCAGCAAAGAAGTTTTATTTACCAGTAGCCTGTTTTCCTGGTCCTATTAAAGTTCGATATATTTGTAAATCTGCCACAGTTTGACTGGGTTTCTCAAATTCAGTGGTGTAGTCTGAACAGAAATGCACACGACAGCAAACGTTTATGGCATAGACTGATGACATCCTTCTCTATATCAGGCTGAACGAAAGCAGTACCAAAGCACTGGCTTTACATGAACAGAAAACCCACACGGAGGTACAGATGGAGTGAAAGAGTGGATGAGTTTGTCAGCATGAAGAAGGGACTCACATGGACTCCAATGACCAAGGAGCGAATAACACTAACACTAGACGAGTAACAATATCTACGTGAACTACAGTAGCGCTAGAAGAAAGGCGCCGTTGCTGAGGTGGTTACATCACGACCATGTCCACACCTCATTCCATGCCAGATGTCCGGGGCTACAGTTCAACAACAAGAACCTTTTACAATTTTCACGCTGTGTGGAACACAACAAACTGATGTACAGAAAGACACCGCCGGCAAAGTGGCCACACCGCTACTACCTCCAGTCTGCAATCCACGGCATTGGTCCCGGGCTACAATAAACCAAAAGACCTAGTAAACTTTTAACACCGTATGGAATACAACAAACGGCTGAAGAGAAAGACACCTACAGTAAAGTGGCCTCACTATTACCACGCCCAGACCCAGGCACACATAACACTATGTACGCCCAGACCCAGGCACACATAACATTATGTACGCCCAGACCCAGGCACACATAACACTATGTACGCCCAGACCCAGGCACACATAACATTATGTACGCCCAGACCCAGGCACACATAACACTATGTACGCCCAGACCCAGGCACACATAACACTATGTACGCCCAGACCCAGGCACACATAACACTATGTACGCCCAGACCCAGACCTTATTTCATACAGTACAACCATTGAACTCCTAGATTGTTCACACTGTACGAAATACTACAAATTGCAGCAGAGAAAAGACACCGTCAGTGAGATGGCCACACTGTGAGTCCAGACCTCATTCCCTGGCATATGTCCGATGGCCACACTATCACTATGTCTTGACCTCATCCCACGGTCCAGGTCCGAGACTACAGTACAACCACAAGAGTTCCCAGGCTTTTCAAATGTTGATAATATGCTAAAGTCCCGTGTAGAACACAACAAACTGTGTCAGAGAAAGACACCGTCGGTGAAGTGGACATAACTACTTCAATGACAAGATCTCCCTCCATGGCACAGGTCCAGGGATACAGTACAAGGAAAAGACCTCGCAGATTTTCCAAATGCCGACAACAAATCCAAGCCTGATAGACAACACAGCTTCTACTGAGGAAAACACCGTGGGTAAAGTAGCTACAGCAGTAGGACTGGGTCTCATTCACTGGCACACCGTTCCCAAAACAAGGATGCCACCTTCCATGATTGTGCTGATGTGTAGTCAAAACTATACCGAACACTCCAGACTACAGCAGCAATCAGCTTGAGCCATAATCAGTAACCCACATGTCTTGCTAGCATAAGGAATCGAGATGCCAGCCGCAGTACACAAGTGAACTTATCTAAAAAAAAAAAAACGGTCTGAGCTGAAGGAATAAATCAATATATAAAATAAACCAACAAATAAAAAAGGTAGATCAACAAACAGGCAGATCGGTTAATGAGTCAATGATTGCTCGGTTGATAGAATGTTGATTAAGTGAATGACTGACTGGCTGATCGTTTGATTAAAACCAATAAAACAATACATGTAATAAGAAAAGATCTACTGTCTGTCGATATCTCACACTTTCTTACCAATCAAGAATCAAACAGAGTTTCCTTTTTTTTGTGTGTACTACAGCCCTAACAATAATCCTTACCTTAAATTTTATACTGACCCCAACCCTAACAGTAATCCATACTTTAAAGGTAATTCAAATCCCAACCTCTTATCCTAATCCTAACCCTACCCCCCCCCCCCTCCTTCCACTAACCCTAAATCTAACTATAATCATAGTCTAAAGTTAACTCTTATCAAACCCTCCTGAAGTTACTTAGGCTGATTTAGAATTTTTTCCTCTCTGTCGTCTAAAATCTTAGATCTAGAATCTACCAGGTCTAACTCAATGTTCCAAAATCGACATCAAACGACGCAATTCGATTGCTCGAAAAGGAAAACTCGGTCGCGATAGTCGGCGCAAAACGAAAACAGACCCAAAAAAAATCGATCTCCTCGCCCCGAATTTTCACGCCAATTGCGTTCTGTCCGAGGAAGTAAAAGCTGAGACTGACTGCACTTAAAGTAATGACTAACTCAAACAAACAAACAAACAGAAAAACATGATCACGACTGTTCTATTTAGAGTTCTTATTTGTTTCGAGTTCTTGGTCCTGCATTCACCACATGTAATCTTTTTTCACATACAAAACAGGTCAATGTCAGGTCTCACAGCGTCAGTGGTGACCATCTGCCTTTGCTCCACATTAACCTTCCACAACCCGGTGTTGCCAATATCGCTATCTCTTCTTCTTAATCTTCTCAGCCCTTAACTCTGTGTGGGATCATCATAGCACCTCCTGACCAGTTGTGTAGGACTAAACTTCTCCATCCGTAACAGTTGTGGACCAGGCTCTGGGTCTCTACAAATGTTTTCTTTGTCCATTCCTGAATGTTGTGGGCTTATCTTTTTTTTTTCTGCCTACCTCTTTTTTGGTTTCCCATCCGCTATCCCGGGTAACACCATTTTAGCAAGGCCACTGGATCTTGCTAACCCTCTGAACCCTGATCACCAGTACCTGAAAAACACCTGTCCCTTGACGTCTGGGCCGAGAATGCACATTTCTCGTTTCATGTTCAATATCTTTTGTAAACACAAGCCTCAAACGTGATCATGGGCGCGGACATTTGTAATCACCGTAGTCCTAAATATCCTTGCCCCAAAGCGACCTATTTGATCTATTTTTCTGTAGTGGACATGTAGGACTGTGTGTCAACCTGGCCTACCGGGCTGTGGGGAAGTTGACGCAGGAAAATCTGTCCGGTGTACCGGGCTGTGGGGAAGTTGACGCAGGAAAATCTGCCCGGTGTACCGGGCTGTGGGGAAGTTGACACAGGAAAATCTGCCCGGTGTACCGGGCTGTGGGGAAGCTGACGCAGGAAAATCTGCCCGGTGTACCGAGCTGTGGGGAAGTTGACGCAGGAAAATCTGCCCGGTGTACCGAGCTGTGGGGTTCAACGGGTTAAATAGTGGTGACAACTCAATTTCTATCATGGAACAAATATCGAATACAGTTTGCCGTGACCTGTGTGCCAATTCCTCAAACAGACTTTATGAACAGAATTCAGACGTTTTAACCCTCCTTAAACATTTGTGTCACATCCCAGCTACCTGTGCTTTGGCTTCATGGAAAGCCCTGTTCATCTCGCACTACCACTTTAAAGATCTTCATGGCCCTGGGAAAGGCTAGGCGGAAAGGGGGACGGGAGGGGGCGCCGTGGCCTAGGGGTCAAGTCCCTGCCTCTCGGTGAAAACGTATCGAATCCTATCGACAAATGGGAAAGATTAGAACCTGCTTTTCTTCCAGAGGCTCAACGGTCCCTTGGTTTCTTAGGTAGGCAAATCCGATGTCTAGACTTAATAACAGTCATAATAATAAAGGGCATTTATATAGCGCCTCACCCCTGGAGGGCTCGAAGCGCTTTACAGCAGGACCAAAATGTTGA
>JBCEWB010169332.1:0-10251 GCA_039654565.1 Peronia peronii | reverse complement strand
AGATAGATAGATAGATAGATAGATAGATAGATAGATAGATAGATAGATAGATAGATAGATAGATAGATAGATGCAAAGGGAGATAATCCCATCGCACTTGAACCGTGCTGTGCGCCCGCCAGCGCTACTGAACTGAAATGCAACCCCACACGTCCTTACAATTGATTGATGGAACCGAGGGCGGAGCCTCCATGAGCGGAGAAATTCCTGGAGCACATGGTTACTATTTTGAGCGCAGAGCTACCGTCATTTCTTACTTTGAGCGCACACACCTGGGGGATGAGCACGTTTGCATTAAGGATTGTAGACAAGACTTTTAACCGTGGCCGGTTTTTTTTTGGGGGGGGGGGGAGGGCGTGGATTTATGGACACAGAGAGTTTAATATTATTAGCATCATGTCAGACTGGTCAGTAAATAATTGGACTACGTGCATAATTTGCTGTAGCAGTGCTGATAATTGTCTGAACAACATATACCCAGTTTCTGTCATATAAATACATGTAGGCCTACACGTATAAAAAATATAATACCATTTAGACTATGAGTAATCAGTCTGTTTGAGAGAGGTTAACATCTTTTTTTTTTTTTTCTTTCAAAGCATTATTGTACTGACAATAATGTATAGCGATAGAGTCTAGCCTATCTTAGAATAAACATAAAGTTTTCACGAACATCAGAATGCCATAGTCGAATCCTTATAAACCATCGCTGACAAAAAAAAATCTGCCTTAGGCAAGTCTTTTTTGTTTTAATTTTGTCTTTTTTTTTTTTAGGTGCAGGAATGGTATCTATACAAGAACCTATATATGTATGCAATTTATAAAGACATTTTTGTTTTCTACATAAAGTTAATTCCGTGTGCGACTACTACTACGATTATTGTTTTCTGTAGCCTACCGCTATTTCATTTTCGGGCCCATGGAACGGTCATCGCTGATGAGTCATAATAATGGTAGTGTATTATTACTCAGGAGCAGGAAAAGGCAGACTCGTGGAGTTTGAAGAGATAATGCTCTTTGCGGTTACTGTCATGTGGGATTTTAACTGTCAGTCATCGTAATTTCGTAGTCTACAATCGACCCTCCACCATAACCGCTTGAAATTAGCAGTTATCACCGATCACACGGCGGTGCCCGAGAACATGTGAGAGAGAAGCTCCCCGCTTCCTTGTCACTGTAAAACTTTTCTTACCTGTATGTAAATGTGAATTGCAGAATTAAATTACAGTCTTGTTGTTTATCTTTCTAATGTTGACTTTCTTTTTTTTTAATCTTGTTTTGTACTTTTTCTACTGCTCGTACTATTTGTTCTGTTTTCTCTTTAATCTCATAATGGAAGCCACACCAATCAAGGGAGAGAAAGGAGAAAATATAACTCAATATGTACTGCATCGAAGAGTTACCTTAGATACGTATATATAATTACATGTATATACTGTACTTAATTATTATTTATGTAGCGTATAGATGCCATTATTGTATTTCAGGCCCAAATTTAATTATTACTGTAATTATATTTCTGATATAATATTTAAGTGTAGTGTGGCCAAGTGTTCCACAGATGACTAACTCTCAAAACAGTACATAACTTGCAGGTATATATTGTTGTCATTCATGGCGTATGGTAATTATGAAATGCGTTAAAGCAGAGCTACCAGATGGATACTGATATTATTTAAAAGAAGCAGACTTTCGTCAAAATGGGCAACTAACTACATGTATTCCAATTTGACTGATTGATAGTCAACAGGTTGAGGAAAATAAAATAGTAATGAAGACATACAAAGAACAAAGTCATATAGACCAAAGTGGCATTATACCTGATTTGTTAACAGTCTCTTGATCCTGTGACAAAAAGCAAAAGTTAAGACTTGAATTTGATATCACTTTTTACATACATGTACATACAGAACAGGAAAATGTGCATGGTATTTATTTCAAACACAACTTATATACATTCACAGATTTGTACATGTGATAACACAAAAGAGAAAGAAAGGATGAAAACAAACAAACAAACAGACAAAACATTAATATAAAAATACAGAATTGTAGATTTTCTGCAGGTTTTATTATAATAAGAACAATTATTGCAAAATTAATTCATAACTGAAAGAAATTTGTTTGCAAATATTATACATGTACATGTTGCTTTCAAATCACATAGCAAAATTTCACAAACACAGACAAAAAGCGATTGCAAATTAAAAGAGTATTCTCACTCCATTTACTATCCATCAACTATGGAAAAAATGCAAGAATATTCATCAATATGGCATGGATATGAAATACAGGAGTTAAATCAGGAAGGAAACATTCATAATATTTGAACAAGAAATGCAACATAGGAACAAGTATTGAAATCCATCAATAAAAATATACATAAATTTATGAATGTCATTTGCAAACAGCACTAATAATGATAATATGTGCTGATAATTAAAATGGATATATTAATTTTTAGTTAAAAAAACAAGATCAGCTTGAAGTCGTACTGCTATCACCACTACTATTTCCTATTTGTTGCAATCTGTCTTTCTCATCTTGTTCCCTCTGCTGTTGCCTAAGAATTTTTGTGAGGTCAGATTGCAATTCCAGCTGCCGAATATTCTGTAATTTCTTTTGTTGGCGATCCAGATCTATTATCACACCCTCTCGAAGCTGCTGTAAAAAAAAACATAAAAAGTATGAAATAGCTGGTTTAATGATGATAATGTCTGTAATACACTGCTCTTACATTTCATTCATGAAAGTATCTAAAAAATGTCCAGGAACTGAAAAAAATTGGTTTGAATTAATGCTGATTTTACTGAAATAAGACAATGAGCATTCTGAAAGGAGAATGGATCTACGTATCATTATCTACAACTTTATTGGCAACAGATCTCTTCCTGAAAGACAGAAACAGTAAGCTACTGATTTATGCAAACCTATGTGTTGCACTGTTTTATGTGTACAATACTACACAATTAATATCCTGAAACACCAGCTAACATACTACATTACAATACCATGCACAGCAAAATACATTAAATTTGATGTTTTATTTTCAGATTAAAAAATAAAAAAAAATGATGACAGTGCACATACATGTTTAACATTATACAGTATGTGTTAGTTCATGTTTCTCACTGCAAATCAAATAATTATCATATTGAAATTATTTATGCTTCAGAACAATGTTTACCTTCTATTTCATTTGTCTCTCAACTTTATTTTTACAAATCTTCAAGGTAAAAAAGTTTAAAATGATTAAGCTGATTCTAACCCACAGAATGAATCAAGAACTTGCTGAATGTAGAGAATCTGTGAAATCCTATGCTTACTACATTACATAAATTTATAAAAAAAATAAACTGGGAACCAAGAGTTAAAAACCTACACCTGTTTATGACCATATAGTCCATCGAACCAAATCACTACATAATAATATCTGGTATCCATGTCATGCATACGAACTGTCATTTCACTTAAATTATATGCAGTCCATTATATCAAAAGTTGGATACATTTTTTTTTTCAAACCAGAAATGTTTATTTTCATATCTTTTTATGTAAGTCTGTCTGAAAAATTAAATCTCCATACAAGTATTGCAGTTTGGAATATGTACATTGCATGTGTATCATGATTTATTTTTTGACGGTCAAGAAATACATCAATATGCTCGAATACTAATCTGGTTTTAAGACACAAAATACCCACAACAGTTGAATAAGAAACAAGAATGCATAATTTCATTAATATAATTTAGAGCAATGGCTTGTGGTGCTGGTTAATCTGAGCACCAAAATTTTGGATGACACAAAGCTAAAGGGGGGGGGGGGGGGGTGTGTGTGACAGATCCTGAAATTGGGTTTTTGCTCAAAACCTTTGATTTTGGGTTTTTGTTTTCTTCCAAAAGTTCAGTCTCTACTGAATATAAACATGATATTAAAAAGTTGATTTGTCCATTCTAAGGTGTGAAGAGGGTGGTCAAGCAAAGATTGACCGGCCCCTCTGCCATCCAGGCTCTTGTTCATTCAGGGCTCTATATTCAGTGATAGATCATCAATATTGCACTGGCTACGGGCAAATTGTATATAAAAGACTTGATTATGATCTCCTTCACTAATATTGCGAGCGGCGCCAATGTCACGGGTGGACACTCACTGACCACCTGAGGCCCTGACCACACCGAATATCAGTAAAAACTTTCACCTAGGCCTCTAAAATAGACTTTCCACAGACCAATGAGGGTGAAATATGCCTTGTTTCTGCTGTTTCAGGGTGCAGTAGTGGATTATCATAGGGAAGGGTAAAAACACTCTTGGTTTTGACCGAGGAAGACATGGCAGTCATACACAGCCCTCCCTGGACCCTAAGATGACTCTACAGTAGGGGAGCAAAAATGGAGGAAAGTAGGAGTAGAGGCTCAGGAAAAGGCAAAAGAAAAGAAGGCATAGAAATCATGGAAAGAAGTCTAGTAGGAGAAACAAACATGTTTTAGGGTTGAAAGTCTAATCAAAAGGTTTTTACAGCTGTTTTTTTTAGCCAAAAAACTTGAACTGCATTTTTCTCAAAATGCGCCTTTTTAGCACAAACATGCTATCTACTTTTTTTATTTATTATTAATTGCTATGAAATTTGACATAAATATTGAACAAAACAATACAAAAAAAAATGACCAGAGGGGATTTTTGATAATATTTTTAATTTTATAGAAATTTGAGATTTTAGGGTGAAATTTTCGCAAAATCTGTGACTTTTTTACATACCGATTTCAAAAATTTGTAAAACAAAAACTAAGTCAATTATCAAAAATCCCCTCAGATCACGCAAATTTTCAAGCACATCGGCTGAAAAATGTAGAAGCCTATTTATAATAAAGTTATGCAATATCAGGTAGTAAAATTCAAGATGGCGGCTGCTGCCATGGCAACGATGAGTGATTTCAAATTTTTTTCCATTGTTTTCCTCTAATTTGACCGTGCCGAATTCGACAGTAATGGTTTCAAAAATGACCTTCAGGACCTGTCCCCCCCCCCCCCATAATTGATAAAATCATAAAAAGAGAAAATTTGTGGGGCAAATACTTACTTACTTGAACTTCATAATTGATAAAATCATAAAAAGAGAAAATTTGTGGGGCAAAATGTCAATAACAAAAGCTTAAACGCATTCTGTCTTCATGGGAGTAAACATTTAACTGCTACAAGTATTAAATTTTTATCAGTGATAAAATGCATAATCATGTGTTTGTGCGAGGATCCATAATAATTCTGGTTTTTAATCCTCATGTTCAGTGCTTTTGAATTAAACCCCACGGAGGCCTTATTCACGCTATGATTTCTTAAATGTTTGGGGAAATTAGAGTCTATGGTCCATGCCATTCCAGAGGAATTTCACATACTTCTCTGTCTCTTTTTTGGGCGTAGTGTACATAGTAGACAACTCCACATGTAAATGCACAGGATGATGCTAGCGCTGTCCACGCCACCTTTGACATTGCTGACTCGTCTGCTGCGACAGGACAGTGTTTGTATTATAAAACCAAGGGCGCAGACATCTTTGTAGGGGAACCTACTCCATTATTAAATATCATATAAAATAGGCTACTCCAGTTCTGTCCCCTATAGGCACTTCTTGTTCAGCAATATATCTCTATTACTATCACTGCTACCATTACTACTAATATTATTACTAGTACCACGACTGCTACAGCAACTTCTACTATTACCACTTCTACTGTGACGACTACTGTTATGATTGCTACCACTACTACTACTACTACTGCTGCTGCTGCTGCTGCTATTACAACTACTACTACTACAACTACTACTAATACTACTACTACTATTACTACTACAACTATTACTACTACTACTACGCATGTATTAGGCCTACTACTACTATTACGACTATTACTAAATGTACTACAATTACAACTACTATCACTATTCCTGCTGCTATTTCTACTTAACAAGTTCTCCTCCCACTATTAACCTCCATCTATGTAAAGTTTTTATTTTACCTTGTGACCCATCTGCAAGTATCAGATAACTGACACAAATGCAAAAATCACAGAGTAAAAAAAAATCGCACGTTCAGAAGTAAAAAAACTGGGTGAGCCTGACATTGTTTTACTCTGTGGAGACTGACAAAACGTCAGTTATATTCATTCATGATAAAAAGTTCATATCTGGTTTTTTTTTTGGTTTGTTTTTTTAAAGCTATATACATGATATATTTAACCCAATGCATACAAGCTACATCTTTAGTATTTGATAGGCCTTTCAATCTTTACATGTACTTAACACAAGATTATCTCGGTTCAAGTTAAGTCTTTCAGTCCTGAAATAGCAGGATTATCTCGGCTTTAACTTAGCTGCCTGATTTTGATGAGAATTTTTGTGGGGAGAAATTTGGAATTTGGAAATTTTGCCCGGACAGAGGCGCACAGCCTACTCTTTCATCGATTTTGAACTGTCAAGGGTTCCTTAACGTGCGTAACGTACACGGGACCTCCGAAATATATTCGCCCTTGTCCGAGAAGGCTAGACGTTGGGCTTCCCTACCCAGAGGAAGCCAGGGGACCGTTGAATCACTGAAAAAATGTAGGTTTTCGATCTTCGTGTCCTTCCATTCCCCGATGCAGGACCCACGAGTCGATCCCGGCCTGTTTTCTCCATGAACAGACGCCAAACCACAGAGCCACTGCGCCCCCCGCTCCTCCCCGTCAAGCTACAAACTTTTTGTTTTAAGTTAATCGGGAAACTTGGTTTGATTATTTCCAATACAGATGGATTCTGAATAAGGAATAGAAAACAAAACAAACAAACAAACAAACAAAAGAAAACAACAAAAATAACAAAATATTAATATCACTTGTAACAACTGTTGAGGAAAAGCAAGATCTGTCCTTCATTACGTTTTTGTGTATATTTTTAAAATTCAAAAAGATATACGGGTATAATATAGATTCTACATGCCTATTTTATATTGATTAGTCTAGAACTATGTAGTGGTTAACAATGTTCATACCAGGTATAGATCTAGTAGACTCTACTGTAGTAGTTAATAGTGCGAACTCACCAATAAAGCATCGCCACGAAGAAGTATCGGCGTTTTGGAATTTATTTTTAGCAACTTGACCTATATCTGACGTAAACACTAGAACCACCATCTTGTTTGCACGTCACCTGAAAAAAGTTTTACTTAGAAGCGGCGACTGGAACAAACAACAAACTGGAGGGGAAAATGAGATCTCTCCTCCTTACGGGGTTGAGCCTGGTGCTCACAACTGCTGTCATAGGCAATGCATATTATCAGAAAAAGCAGTTTTACCCTTCGGTTGTGTATATCACGAAGTCGAATCCTTCAATGGCAGTAAGTAGACGAACCCATTCTCGATATCATGTTATTGCCGGCACCGAACCAAACTCAAAACTGCTATGTAGGCTTTTCTTGGGCTGACATACATGTTAGACTACAGTAATGCAGTACATTTCTAGTGAAAGGTGCTATGAAAAGCTCTACGTTAGATCATAGATCAGACTTATAGATTAACAGTTACCACTCAGTACTTACAGCCGTTTGTTTTGATTTTGTTCCCGTCAAATCGGCATATATCGAACCTCTCAGGCTCAGGACAGATTTTATGTAAGTTCCAGTCATCAAGAATTCGAATTCACACTTTTCCAGATTGAAAGAGATTTTACAGGTACTGTTTCATTTGCAGCATTTATGCCCTCGAGACTGATATAATGCTGTGTTGGCTGTGTCATAGGTAGAGACACCGACAGGTGAGAAAGTGAAACTGACAGCAGACAAGCATAGTTTGTTTTCTTATGCCTTTCAATCCTTAGAAAGTAGGATTATCTCAGCTTTTAGAATTTTCCAATTTTTGCGAAGAAATTTTGTGGGTAGAAATTTGGAAATTTTGCCCGGACAGTGGCACTCAGCCTACTCTTCCATCGATTTTGAACTGCCAAGGGTTCTTTATCGTAAACAAGACCTCCAAAATATATTCGCCCTTATCTGAGAAGGCTAGACGTTGGGCTTCCCTACCCAGAAGAAGCCAGGGGACTGTTGAGTCACTGAGAAAATGCAGGTCTTTCGATCTTCGTGTCCTTCCATCCCCCGATGTGAGGACCCGCAAGTCGTGTAGAACCTGCAACCTCACTGACATGAGTTGTTTTCACCCTCTGAAGCAGACGCTGAACCACCGAGCCACTGTGCCCCCCAAGACAAGCATACACTGGTTTACTTTTACAGTCTCTTGCTCCAAATTTCTTCATCTATTTCAGTTTGTTTAATCAGTAATGAGTGTCACAAAGAGTCAATCCCAGGCCTAAGTTCCAGATCTGTCAGCACAGTTAGTTTGAGATGCTCAGTCAGTTTGAGATGTAGGGGAAAGGGGGGATGGTTACAGACTGATTAGCAGCTTGAAGTCATTTTCTCATGTGGGAAGCTAATGCCTGACCAAAGTGGACATCAACTTTCACTAAGTTGTGGAACAAAAGCTTCCCACTAAAGTTATGAATGAAAGTTCCATACGACACAAATACAAATGGCAATGGCAGATATCTTGTATTCAGCACTCAACCATTACAAATTTGCTGCATTCAGAAGGATACTTAGAGCTGTGCTCTTGTAGATTTGCAGTGCCAGACACAGGAGTTGTTGAGCCAACAGTGTATAGAAGAAAAAATCATTTTATTTCTTGTCAAATTTGAAAGATTGATCACACAAAAATTTGATAAAATTATAACAATAAGAAGAGAGTATTTTCTTACTAATTGGAATATTTTGTGATGTACTTTTCAAGTAAAAGAGCACTTAATACAGTGATTTCTTTTCTCTTTACTATGCTTGGTCAAGACTCCCTATGTCTGGCAAAGGGAAGTAATAGAGCTGGTCACAATGATCTCCCATAGTATGGAAATGGTAGAGGTGGCCTTTGTGTTCATGGGACATCATGCGAAGTGAAATTTGCCTGTGCTTTTTTACCATCATGAGCCATAAAATCGATTTCAAGTAAAAATAGATATGGTGTCAGATTTGAATGAGAAGAATGTTGAGATAAAGTAACATAGAAAGTTCTTGTCATTGCTGATTACTTTAAATTATAAAATTCATTTTCAGCAGAAGTTGAAACTGTCTGAAACTGTCAAAAGCAACTTTTATTATCTGCATTTGAATTATGTGGACTTCATGATATATTTTATTTGTTGTGTGGATGTGTGTGTAGATTTAATTTTTCATGATTTTCTTTGTATTTTTATTTATACTATAAGTCTGCAACAAAACCATAAAAGGCTTATGGACTCGAAAACTGCTGAATGTATCCATATAAAATTTGGCACACAATAGATAAAGATCTGTCTTTCTGCTTACATAAAGTTGAAAAAAGCGCTTACTATGTTTGATATTATATTCTAAAATGGCGATGGTAATTGAATCTAACAGTAAATTCGTGAGAGTGTTCGATACGAATTGTACATTCGATAGAATGACCAGCTCAAAACACCAAAACATTTTCTTTTAGTAGCATTCAGTTTGATCATCCAGAATACCAACATCGAGGTGTGCATGCTTGCCATACACTTCAAGCCGCAGGGCAGTATCAGGTGGACCTATCTATACTACAAATCTGCAACAAAACCATAAAAGGCTTATGGACTTGAAAACTGCTGATTGTATCCATATGAAATTGGGCACACAACATTGTTGCCTAAAGATCTTCGTGTTTCTACTTACATAAAACCAAAAACAGCTTTCTGTGTTTGATGTTATTTTAAAAGCCATAATGATTGAATGGTAAATTTGTGAGAGTGTTTGATCCAAACTGTGTGATCGATAGAATGACACATTCAATCACCAAGCACATTTTCTCTGAGTAACCTTCAATTTAATCATCCAAAATACCAACACTGAGATGCACATGCCTGCCATGTATACTTTAACTCTAGAACTGCCACCCAGCCTAAGGGCTACAACGTCCTGCGGCGCGCCTTGCCAGGCTTGTCAATCTGGATCTTGGCGCTATTGCTTAGCCTCAGGGTGTTTTTTTTCTGACTATAGAAACTCCGCCTTGCCTTTGGAGTGACACAATGCAGGCCCAGATTGACCACCTTGCTGACTAGTGTCTTTCTCTAATCCCTCCCTTAACTCCACCCTTTCTTTACATATATTATAATATTTGCAATGAGCCAATGGTAGGAGAAGGGATTGTATTTACAAAGACATGTCATTTTCATATGGGTGCCAAT
>JBCEWB010169321.1:0-10251 GCA_039654565.1 Peronia peronii | reverse complement strand
GAAAAATCGGAAGGACAGGAATTTGTGGGGGAAAATCAGAATATTCCGATAAAATCGGAATAAATGGCAGGTCTGCAGTATGACACGTCTACACGTCAAGAAGAAGAGAAGAAAGAAAGCGGGCCAGAAGACAAGAGCAAGGAGAGAGAGAGAAGAGATGTCTCCCCTGGAATGTCGAGGATGGCACTCCATGGGAGACATCCCACCCATGGCACCCTGGGCTCCCACGGGGGGTCCTGATCAAGGATTACTGTCACTATCTTTTAAAAACTATTTAAATTGTTATTCTTATTTCTATTGAATAGTACAATTTCTGGGATTATAAATCCAACACCTTTACTACTGTAAATTTATAGCAAATGCAGTAATACTGGTAATAAGGAGTAGCTTCCCCTTGCCTAGAACTGCAAATAGGACCATCACCACGTATTTCCTTTTTGCAGTAAACTTCATCGTCGGAAGACAAAAAAAAAGCAGGTTCTTAGGCAGACTGAAAAGTTACGCAACCGGTCTGACATTGTCGTCATTACTATGATTAACTGATCGTTAATAGCAGTTAAAGATTTATCTTTGGGAATAAGTACAGCTTCTCTCTCTTCCCTGTAGATCTATGTGTGTTGTAATTTGATCTAATAATTCCTCTTGATCTTTTTTAGCATACAATTACATTAATAACGCTAAGTGTTTAAACATTGAGTGAGTTTTCACATAACGGTATCATTGTTGAATAAAAACATGATATGGCTATGGCTATTGCACGAGTGACTCAAATGTTTACAGACCGGCCAAAGTAGCAAAACAACTGACCAATCAGGAGGCTAACTTACTCCTCCTTATACACAGAACCAATCACAGGTACCCTCCCACATGTTGTCAAACAAAGAAATGGTTATGGGTTAGTATACAGTGTGGCCTCATTATGCAGCCATACATCAATCATCACTTCCACTCCTTTGTCTACCTGTTCCCTCCACCCCATCCCCATTTTACTGCACATCTAGCACTGCACTTCTCTCAAGTGGACAATCTGTTGTGAAATTACATCATAAGTACTCGCATGTCTTGGCTCAACACCAGGCTATCTGGCAGATTTCTTATTTGGGAGCGGGTTCTTAGAGGAGTAAATTATAGTGAAAAAATTCCATTTCGCAGCAGAGGCGGGTTCTTAGGCAGACCGGGCTCTTAGATGGCGGGTTCTTAAGTGGAGACTGTTCCCCCCCCCCTACTGCTCTCATAGACATGAGGTCCATGGAGGCACCTCCAAAGATCTGGCAGCAACTTTCCTCCATTCATCTCATCTCTCTGCTTTTCTGAGTGCAATCATCAGCTCCATTCCCATATGGTTGTTATCCTTCCACCTCTTCCTCTGCCTGCCTCTCCTTTGTCCTCCTTGAACCATGCCCTGCAGGATTATACTGCAAACAGGCACTCCATTACAAATATGGTCGAGCACAGAAAACCTGAACATGGTAATATCAAAATGATGTTGAACACCATTATTGGGCCCATTTAAATTCCTATGCTTTCTCGACCTCTAATGCACATTTCTCGAATGATTTCATCATCTACCAGATCTCAAAGTGGCAGAATGTCTGATCAGGCCAGTTTTTTGTGTGGCCTGGCTCGCCCCAGGCTACTGGTTATAACTAAGGGAAAGCCTGTAGGAGTCGTAAGGATAGGCAGTGTATATACCATAGTGTAGGTCTAAATTTGGGCCTCACTGAAGATAAAACACTGGGAGGGGTGATGTGGTAACTGAGCGGGATGGTAGACCAGGCGACCACACATATACGCTGTCTGTATTGCAAGGAATAACCATAGCCTACATGACACGATGCACACATAGTGATGTGGCGGGTAATGCGTTGTCCAAAAGACAATGGATGATGTCAGGGAAATGAAGTATGAGATGCTCATAATCTCATTCCTAGAATACTGTTAGAATCCCCAAAGCCATAAGTATTAGAGTCGTCATGGTTATAATGGTTATATCCTAGTGGGACCAGTTTTTGCCGCTTTAAGCACAGTGAGAGAAAACAGACCAAATATTAACAGAAATATTGGGATTGCTGTAGAAATGTCAGTTACAATGGAAAGGTGCATCATTCATAGATTCTGACACAATGTTTTGCATTCCAAATGAGCCATTCTGTTGACCTACTTAGCCTCCCCGTGAACGGGGTCGGATCCGGGAGAAATGAGAAGCTGGTCACTGGTTGGGACCAGATTTCACCATGAGTATGGTAATTCGGATGGTCATTTTTCAGGGCCTTGTCTATCGTACTGTTGTTGAAAATTTGCTTAAATTACTCTTGAGGAACTTCAAAATGCTTAAAACTTTAACTTTATTGAAAAACTCTGAAACAGGGACAGCACGAAAAAGAAGTTGCATAAAAAAGGTGTTTCTCACTGGATAATACGCCGATCATTCAGACTTACAAAAGAAACATATATATATAATGAAAATTGCTAATAATAGTAATAATGCTCATTTGGTTGGCTATAGACTATAGGCGAATTGGGGCAGAATTCCTTTCTATCTTTAGGTCTTTGTTGTCTGCTGCATTTCAAGTGGTGATGTCAACATGAAAAAATTAAAACTGTCATCACCTTAAGCTTCTTCTGATCAATTTCATTAGAAACCAAAAAGTAATAGTGAAAAAGCCATTTTTTGCATATCTGATTGTTTTTCTTACCTTGGAAAGTAATTTAGAAGGAAAAAAAAACTCACAAAAAAGCACAGCACTATTCGCGTGACATCTCCTGGAAAACGAAACAAGAGAAATCATGCATGCGTGATCACAAAAACACTGATGTAAACACAGAAACACACAAGGCGACGAAAACTGGTCCCTGGCAAAAACTGGTTCCTTGTGGATAAATGTCTCGAAGTGGCTATACGGACCCGGGTAGATTTTTTTTTATTTATTACACGAACCTCGAGCTATTTTTCAAAACCGCCCCTGGTAAGCATCCAGTCACAGTCAACAATATCTCATGGATATGGGTGTCACATTTTCACCATATGCAGAATTTGAAACGCTTGTTTTATTAGGATGTGTGTTTAAGGTTAGGTTAGGGTCCTCAAGAGACCAGTTTTCATTGCCTGATGTGTTTTCGTATTTACCTTTTTTTTGTTATTGCGCATGCGTGAATTTCCTTGTTTTGTTTTCTAGGCTAGCCTGGGAGATGTTGCGCAAATAGTCAGTTTTCCAATAAAGAGTAGGTTCTAAGCATTTTCAAATTCTTCAAGGGTCTTCTCTGTGTAATTCAAATAAATTTTCAATAATGACATAATACACAAGGCCCTAAACATTACCATGCTTATGGTAGCTTCGGATCTAACCCATTCATGCGGAGAGTAAAAGTCGGATCGCAGAAGTCGTAGATCTAGATCTAGATCTAGCAATGATGCATCCTCCCAATGTAACTGAAAATTCCACTTTATTTCCCAGATCTGGATCTAGATCTATATTTTGGCAATACCGCAGTGTTGCGGTCCCTCCGGTGACCTGGCACATATCGGTTACTGTAAAAAAATTAACCAGTGCCTACATCGATACTGTGATTATTGCCTTGGCGGTATGCACAGCCGAGGGTCCCAGCAGGTTAGGGCCAGGGGTTGGTCTAGTCCATTTTACAGTAATTGATATGTGCCAGGTTGCCGGAGGGACCGCAACACTGCGGTATTACCCTATATTTTTATTGATATTTGGTCTTTTTTCTATCACTGTGCTTAATGCCTCGAAAACTTAGTAAACCCGTAAACAGACTGAGGTCCGGATAGCGAAGTAACACTAAATAGACCTGGATCCGTATAGCAACGGCCTAAATCTGTAAATGTCTCCTTAGCAGTCCTTCTGTTCCTTTGAATTTGATGAAACAGGCCGTTATGGAAACATCAAATTACAGAAATCTCGAGCACATTTTTCGGTCCCCAAGAAATTCGAGTTTTCCGCGGTCCATTAGAAATTATTATTATTACAATTAGATCTAGAATCTAAATCTATATAGATTAGATCTAGATCTAGATCTAATTTTTACATTTATTTTAACTTACCTGTCGATGCTTGATGTAACATAACATAAGCAGATTCGTCAACCACCAATTCCTCATCTTCCTCCATTTCTCCTTGTCCAGGAATATATACAGGGCCATCTGGCTGTTTCGCTGCTTTCACCTTCTTATTCTTGCCTTTCTTTTTGCTCTTACCCTTCTTTTTAGAGGGAACATTTACTTCCATAGGTTCGTCGTCCATGCTGCCCGTTGTTTGTTTTCGTTTCGTGTCCACGTGGTTCCCTTCTTATTTTTATTAAAAAAAAAAAATAATAATAACGGCACGGCATTCGTAAAAAAAAAAAATAATGTAATTATTTCACATTTTTAGCGATAAGTAAAAACTAATTAATAAGTAAGAGTAAATAAACAAGCAGATGAGTAAGTGAGCAAAATGAAATAATTAAATTAAATAAAATAATAATTGAAATAATGAACAAATAAATAATAGATAAATATATATGAATGAATGAAGCCTGAAAGGACGAAAGAAAAAAGAGAGAAAGAAAGAAGAAAGAAAAAAAGAAAATGCGTTTTCAAGTTGATATAAAATAAGAATCTTGCCATTGCAGGCAGACTAGGTCCTACTGTATCGTATGCAATGAACTTCCAATTCTCTTATGTTTCTTAGAAATATATTCATCAGCAAGAATTTGGGCGTTAAACATGGGACTTCAATAGTTAAAGTTGCGTTTTGGAAATAATTAAAGTAGACAATAGGCCTACATATTAGCTGATTTGCATGTTTTTTTATCTTTTAAAAAAAAAAGTTTTATATAACGTAAAAAAGAATTATTCAAAGTCATACCGTTTTACTGGATCATGGAGTGCAGACGTTAAGTGTTAACGTTAACTAGGTTTCTTGCCTCCATGGCCATGGCTCCATATTTGGCATGCGTGATGTCATCAGTACAGTCTGCTCTCAAGCATAATAGTATTAGCTTCTTGATTCAAAGTAAACATGTAATATCTACAGAATGAAGCAATTTATCTGACTCTGCACATCAAAAGAAGCTGTCTTAGATCTTTGTTCAACTTCATTATTTCTATAGATGAGTGATTATTATGATTATTGGCATTTGTGAAATTGTGGAAAAACAAGAGTGATGGCCTAGATATCTCTAATGTGGCAGAAACTTCTTGAAAATCAGTTTAACACAACTCTCGACTTCAAATAGGATGATATGTCTCAGAAAAGCACTAGTTGGTACATGTATTAAAAGTATCTTGCATGCGATTCCATTCCATGAAATAATTAATTTATTGTGTAGGCCTATTTACTTTCCTACGTCCCCCCAATGTTTATATGTTTCTCTGCCCTTTTGATCTTCGGGGTGAGAACACACCACTTATTTTTATCATCGTGCTAAAGGGACCTATTTATTTATTTATTTTTATGCTTTGGAAAGTCTCATCTTCATCGCTTAAAAAAAAATTTTAAAAATCATCGCTTTCTTCCTTTTCTTTTCTTGTTTTCTTCTCTTTAAACACACACACACAATCAGATTTGAACTTCTATTTGCCTGCCTTTCTGTGTATTCCTCTTTTGTTCCCCATAAACTGTAATTCATCATATTTGATGCACAAATTTATCTAGAAGACATATCGCATGCCACAGGTATATATCACCCAACCTTTACGTCATCCTACTAACCAGCAATACCCTAAAAACGGTAATATTATTTTCGAACTTACTCAGGCGCCGTCTGAATAGGTGGAATAGGATTCCACGAGCAAGTCCCATCGAGCTCCCATCCAATGAAACACCTTAGTTAGCGGCCGTCGTTACCTATAAACAATATGGCGACCGAGTCGATCGTCAATGGCTGGTAAGATTTTATAACTAAAAACTTTAGGAACTTGCCTTAAAAGCAAATATATTCAGTATTAAGAAATTTCATTTTGCACATAATATATAAATGAAACATGCCAGATTAATCCATCAATATGCATAGCAGTAAGAATGATTAGATCTACTTTGAAAAATGATTTAAATGATGAGGACCTAGATCTAGATCTAAATAGATCTATCTAGTTAGATTCTAAGATCCTCCAGGTCATTTGATGTTGGTTGGAATCTTGAACTGATCGTCAGTTTTCATTTAGATTTAGAACTAGATCTATATCTGGTAATAATTCATTTGAGGAAACATTCTTGGAAGCCGATTTCTGAATTCTTAAGGTTTCACATTGCAACATTTCAACCCTGGTTCTAAAATTTTGCACAATTAATGTTTGTCAACCACTTTGCTGTGTGTGGCCAAACCATGAACACTAATTATTGTAATGCATCTTGCTAGGATCAATGGAAAAAAGCAAAAGAAGAGAGAGGGAGAGATTGAAAAGGAAAGAGGTTGAGTAAGAACAGGAGTGGAAGGACACTATTTAGATGCTGGTCTTACAAAAAATTGTATTCAATAGGACAGTGCTCATTCCACAGAGAACTAATGCCAAATATAATGAATTCTTTTAACACAGGCAAGATTCTGTTTGAGTGCTTTGATTAATCACTATTTCTTTTGTGAACTGACGCACTGTTTGAGAATTACATCTTCGTGAAAAGATAGGCATATAATATTTTATAGCACAATACGTTTATATGTTTAATATTAGTTCATTGCTGTGGACACCACTATCTTTCTCCTTTATTTTGATTTGCTGCTGAATATTGATTTTTCTTTTTTTTTTTAACAGATTCAGAAATCTGTTTTCACATTTCTGTTTGTAAAATATTGACCCCATTATATTGTTGACAGACTATCATTTCTTTTGCTCATTTCAATGGAGAAGATCCATTATAAACTGAACATTACAGTTTAAATGTCTCAGTGAAAAAGATACTATTTGTCAGAAGATATACAGGAAATATGTAATAAAATATCCATCAGGGACAAGAAGTCTTTAAAAAAATAAGAGCTATCATAAGAAAAAAGGAATTCCCTTTGGAACATTGATGGAGTATTTCAGTGTTTTGCAAACTAGATGTTTATTTGTGCGAATAAACGCTTTGAATGTACTCCCAGACAAACAAACCAACAAACAAATTCTTAGAATGCAGAAACTCCCATGACCAAAAAGGAAAAAATGATTCTAAACCTTGAAATGAAAAACAGCATAAAAACAAAATAATCACTCGTTTGAAAAAAGGTTGTGCTGTGAGAATGAAAAAAATTATAGCTGTTTACATCATCATGGACGTTAGGTGAAATATAAAGACATTAAACATGGGTGTCAGGGGACATACAAGTGAAAAGACCAAACTTAATGGTTGCAGGGTAGTAAGAAGATGATACAATTACATGTAACAAAATGAGGTGTCATATGGAGATCCATGACTCCCAGTGCAAGAAGATACTGCATTCCATTAATGATAAAAAATAAGTAAATAAATAAATAAATAAATTAGAAATAAAAACGCACACACACAAAATAAAAACAAACAAATATGCCATCATTGATATACCAGTAACTGAAAGTAAAGTAGAAGAAAGAAAGAAAGAAAGAAAGAAAGAAATACTTTTTTTTAAAAATCTGAAAGGCGTACAAATGTGTAGATATCATGAGTACATTTTCCAGCATCCTCTTTCCTGGATCTTGGCAGTTTGTCTATTAGTTGTCATAGTCTGTCTTATGCCCCTATTTTGCAGTCAGCTTTTTTCTCTGTCACTTTGCAAATCTTCATGTCAGGGTTTCCTGTGCTATAAGGCATAGGATTTTCTAGAAAGTAAAGATAGAATTAGCACACATTTGTGTTCAGGTGATAGAGAACCAATGTTTTCCGTATCTCAAATTCACAGAACATTCATGATTATTTACTAATTTTGGTTTGACGCACCCAAATTTACTCACCATATTTGCCACAGCGGCTTCATATCAATAGCCTCTATGAACAACGAGATAAAAAACACACGGAAACAGCATTGTAGAATTCTTCTCCCCTTTTCTCGTGTTTTATCTAAGTGGCATTCATTGACCCTCACTGTCTAGCTAGCTTGCCTGAATTACCAACGGCCAATGACACTTAAATGAAAGACAGAAGGGGGGGAAAACAGTTGGGAAGTGGCCAGAGTGGGTAAGGAGACCTGCTTTTGTTGTTGTCCATGTTTAGTGACTGCATAAGGTCCGACGCTAATTCATCTATGGTCTCAAACACTTGATTTCTGTAATATAAGACACAAAAGAAAAGTAAATCACAATAACCCTATGAAAATGTTTAAATTAAGCCCTTTTAAACAGGTTCTTTTTCCAATCTTATTATGCTATGACTTCTTCATGAGTGCGATTTTATTAGATTTTTTTTTCAGTGAAGGAAATGAAAACACTGTTGACGTTACTGATGGTGAGAATGTGTTTTTATCAGCAGTGACATTGGTGAATGTCTAAAAAGGTCCAGAGTATCAAACATAATACATTATAACATCGACATATTGAACATTTCAGCTGCCAGTTTATTTATCATAGAGACTTTGCTTCGCCAAGTGGAATATTCCTTTTGTTCATGTGAGCAATTCAGAATTAGCTACCTCTTCAAACTCGTCAAAATAACAAAGAAGATTAGACTCATCGAATCGACTCCTCATTATGAAATAACAAATGTGGGCTCTGATGATGGGAGAAACTACTTCTTAAAGTGACTATGTAAGGTCATACAATATATTAACATATTTATTATTATCGTTGTGACTATAGGGCCAAGGACGTTAAATAGTTCGATTTTCCAGCCTCCTTCTCAAAGGTCAAATTACTATTTTTGTATGTGTACCCTTGGGTAAGGGTTTGTGTGCAAACACAAGTGATACTCAAATTTATTGAGTGTAAATGTATCGGTTTATCATTTCTGTCATGAAAGTATGATACTTCAGAGACAAGTGTGAACTGGTCAACGTTTTTGTTTGTTTGTTTGTTTTTTAATTCATATTGTGTTGCACTGTCTCTCTTAGTGTGCAGCCATCGTATTTGGTTTGCAATGTTTTCAGACCCTGAGGTGACGTTACCATGGTAGCTACATAAACAGAGGATTACAATTCTTTTGTGGGCTGGATTGACACAGAACAGGCAGTTCTTTGCCAATTTGTATAAATGACGGTGGGGGGTGTAGAGAGAGAGAAGGAGGGAGGGGCGAGAGAGAGAGAGAGAGATAGGATGGGAGGTTTCAAATACTCAGTATAGATTAGGGAAGAAGGAGAAAAGAGACGAAAGTAGTAAATAGGAAAGGTAACCAGAATGTAAAATTCCGACTTGTAGCCTAACGTTGCGATGGACCTGAGCAGATGCATTGAATTTTTATCACGAGCATAGGCTCATTTTACTCTAATGTCACACTTTGTAATTTGCATGAAGTCTTCCTTAATTTTTCTTCCTCTGCAGTGTAGGCCTATCACTTTCCCGGTTTCGCCATGCATTGATCCGATAGTTTTGTACAGCCCTGAATGAATACTGCATGCTCAGACAATTGAAATGTTTTATCATCAGCTCTAAGTCTCTATCTGAATACTAAGACTTTATCGACCGAAGTCCTGAAAAACTGTATGATAATTCTTATCTCATTCTGTGCCGAAGTTGCTGATGGCTACATAGATAATTGACAAGTTTCTGAGCATATCTTGAACACTCAAAGATGGAGCCATTTTGAAAGATTCGTTTCTTATCTCATTCGTTGCCATCGTCAAAGCTGTTGTTGCCATTTTTTTTCGACCTGAACTCTGTCCCTGGTCTCCCTATCTGTGAACATCGATTCTGGTCTGAAGAACTCGTTGTGAGTGTTTACCACATTTTTGCTACATCTCGACGGAGCTTCAAGTTTATATAAAAGCGCCCAACAAACTCGTACTAGCTACCTGCCTTTGACAGCCAGCATGTGTGAGTTTTAAAGACTCCGTATTTATTTGGGAGCATAGCTTTGTTCTATCACACAAACGGAATTGGTCCCTCCAAGAAGGCTAAAATAAATAAACAAAAAGAAGAAAAAACAATCTATTTGTGATCTTCTATTTGAAATTGAAAGAAATATTTCACAAAACTGATTCTGTTTGCAATATCCACTTGTTAAAAAAGAGTGTCCATGCCAATTCAAAAGACATTGGCAACATAACCAAAACTCCAGTGGCGATTGTATAAGGTGGTGGGGGGGGGGGGGGGGGGGGGGGGGGGGGGGGGGGGGGAGGGGGGGGGGGGGGGGGGGGGGGGGGGGGGGG
>JBCEWB010169310.1:0-10251 GCA_039654565.1 Peronia peronii | reverse complement strand
TCAAAAGAATTTATCCTAATGAGGAAATACTACATGATATCCATACATATGTACGTTCATCACCAAAAATTTCAAAACAGAATATCATGCCGCTATTTTTCCGTATTCACAATTTTTTAATTAAAACGTAACATTTTTGAGAACTTTTACTGGATGTGCACATGCATAATGTTTGTTCACTGCATGGGAATAAAATGAGAGCTAAGTGACAATTCAGTGTGACAATAAATGAATATTACAGAGCCTTACCCAGCATAATTGTGAGATAAGATGACTTGCGTCATATTATGCTTGCCTGATCTTCAGAACACCTTGTTGATCTGAGAATGAGAAATAAAAATTCTAAGACTAAATGCACATTACCATTCTTAATAGGCGTTTCCAACTATTCCAAGAACAATCTCAAACTATCACTTTATCAGAATCATTCAACATAACAAGACACTGATGATAAATTCGAACAATCATTCTACGGAATAGCGCAATATAACTTGTTTCAAAAGAAAAAGTAATAAAATTTATTAATATTATGTCCTCCGTTAAATCATTGAAACTGTTGCGCAAATTTTTCTGTTGAGTTTTGTTCTCTAAATCAACAATCATGTCATCATAGGTAGGCCTATATCATGTAAGTGATAATACGGATACAATAAGAGGGCAACGAAAGACCCCCACCAACATACAAAACTTCTGTTTATTCAAGCAACAGTCAAATGGGGATGACTTTAGATAAAGAAAAAATTCTTTAAGTATCTCAGACCGGATTATCATCAAGTGCTTCAGTGTAATATAGAATTGTATATAAATTAATTATTATACCTTTATCTCTAGTATTAAAAAAATTAAAATAATGTAGTTAATTATTACTATCTACAGTATTAAGGGTGTTAACTAATCTAAATAGTGTAAGTGATTGTGAACCTCTAAATATTACACAAGTATTTTTTTGAATGCGTAAAGTCCATAATTATAATTTTTTTCTTAAATAACCAAATTGTTTCCCTAAAAGGTACACTCTTGGGGTTGGGCAGGTCCAGATGATTCAACCATTGCGTACGTGTAATGTTAAACGAATGTAATCACAATTTAATTTATGTCCGTTTAAATCTAAAACGTCCAATGTTAAATGTGATATTTTTGAGGACATTAATTTTTTTTATACTCGGGATGAACTGGTTTCCAGATTCTTCCAGAGCCACAAGACTCATTCGCAACGGGTACTAAACAAAGCGCCGTCGATGGAAAACCATTAACTATGTTTTCGTTGGTGGAGAGTTCCCTGAGGTGGATGAAAAGCTCACGATGGACAGCCAATTGAGATGGATCATCAGCGTTTAAGTTTCGTTTGGCTCGAGAGTCTTCAACGAGGAAAATCCGAGTAATTTACTGAATAATTATTGGTCGGAAAATTGTATAGTTTTTTTTTTCTTAGCCAAAACTAGCAAATATCCCGTCGGGGCATGTTTTCCACAGACACTCCATGTTGTTTGAGTGCCTTATCGAGGCTACATACATTATAATAACCATCTGGGATGACTACTGACTTGCCGTCTGCCAAAAACCCGTTGTTCTTTTTTTTTCCTTGGAAATGTTGTATCATCGTGGTGCAGTTTATCTCCACTAGGGCAATTTCAAGAGTTCTCCCATCTAATGTGTGGGGTAGATTTAGCTGTTGAACATTTACCACTGTTACATATATTATTAATAATGAATCCCTTTTAAGATTAATAGTAAGGCGAAGTATTCGCCAGGTGTTCAAAATGAAGCAAACGGTGTGGTGGATTTCGCCAAAGCGCACATCCAAGTGCACACCGATGGTGCGTTTGAAACCCAGTACCCCGATATATTTGAAAAATATCGTTTGCCACAAGTGTCTTCGGACAAACTGGTTCAGGCCTGGATGTCCAACCCGATGCAGTTTTGGCAGAACCAAGTCAATTTCGCAGTCTGGTGTGCCACCACAGGCTGCGGTGTTTTATTGAAAGACCATTTGACCCTCTCCTGCGGGCATTGTATTGCTTCCACGCCTACTACCTGACGAGGCGGATACTAGAGATGCAGACTCCGCTACCACAAGACAAAGCGTGGCACCCTTGGAGCAACCCATATAACCACAGGGCGTACGAAACAATGTGTAGCGTTTGGTGTTTCCCCACACGCTAACTGGCGCGTGAAAGGTCCAAACCACGGGCTAGGCCGAGTTTACAACTATTGGACCTAAGTGGCTACCACCCTGTGGGTAAGGGGAATACAACCCCAAAAAATGTCGCCTACAAAGAAAACTACTAATGCAGATTTTATAAAAGAAGATGCTTCGAACGCAGACAGCCTGGATCACGTTTATCCTTGACAAATCAAATGGATTTACCCGCCCTGGGGTTGAGCGATTGAATGACAGTATCAGGACATACTTTTGGGCTATTCTCGGGGCTCAGGTCCAGACCCGTACAGGTATTCTGGGTACAGGGACGGCTTTCGATGCGCAGAAACAATTAATTCTTAGCAAACATTGAAGACGCCATTTCATCTCCAGTAGACCTCCCATCAGCGATAAAACGCTACCAAGACGTCCTGCAATACGCCGGCTCTGAGGTTAACTTTGTTTTCGGAACAGGTCTGTACATGGCCCCGAGCGACATGTTACTCCGTGTTAATCGTGTGGCAGGGTACAACAAACTAATCGTAATTGCCACAGATGATCAGACGATGGGTCTCAACCACGGTCTTAATATATGTCCACTGCTCCACCCAATGCCTCTGGAGATCCGGGGGAGACTGGCCAGGTCAAACCAACGAGCAAGATCAAAAGAAATACTCACCAAATTCCTTCAGCAGAGCAAATTACAACTTCTGATAACCATGAAAATGAAAAAATAGCAATTATTGTAGGGAGCATCGTCGTAGGATTATTAGCGTTTTGGTTTATTCGTTAGCCATTCGCGGATTGCAACCAACAGCAAACCCCCAACAGCAATGACAAGGGCCCACAAATTTTCACCGAGCCAATACACAGGTTTCGATAATAAATATAATAACCAGGAGACGATATAGCCAATGATACGTGGAAGAGCAGCTACCTGCCAAATTTACTAAAAATTTACCAAAATTTTGTAAATGTTTTTTTACCCATTCTTTGAACCCTCCTTTATCCGATGGTTTTGGTGGAGTTCCCCTCTGAGAGCCCCCACCCCGGTCAAAGCTAACACTAACGCGCTGATCACCATTCCAGTTGCGGTGATAATAGACACAATTGTGATACCTTGTTCGCGGAATAGGATACGTATACGCTCAGCCAGCGTAATGTCCTTGTGAAAGATGCGGCCGATGGTTTCTCTAATTCGATTCATTTGAGAGCGGAACTCTTGTCTACTTGCTGAAGCGGCCTCAGGGCGGGAAGCTCTCTCATTCTGCAGGTCATGCAGACGCTCGGCGATGCGGCGTCTGGTGAACTCATCAATACCGCCATGGTCAGCTTCATCCAGCTTCTCCATTTTGATATGCTCATCTAGTGCTGTGAGTTTGGCAAGATTGTTGTTGAGTTCACCGCGGATACCCTGCAGGGCCCTGTCCAGACCTCGGAGTTCACGTAGGGTGAAAGGGAGTCTCCGTGCGTTCCAGGAATCTCATTGATACCATCCTCGATCAGACTGGTTTCCACCTTGCGAATGGAATGTGCGGCTTCGTTTACAGTCTGCCCTAAATCCTGAAGTTCAACAGCATTGCTCGCAGCAACTGCCTCTCCCAACTCCATATTAACATTTGAAGGGCTGCAACAGCCTGAGCCGATAAATGTGATTTTTCCCTACTCCACTCTGAAAATCCCAATTCTTCTCGAATTGCATTGCCCCCACCTGGCTTACCGCCTATTGAGGTAAACGAAATGGGCTGCTTCGTCCTTAAATTTGTAAGATTGATGTTGGGGTAAGCTTTTAATCGTAAGCGCCCACCAACTAATTCAAATTTTGTTGTGTGTCGACCCAGAGAAGGGGTGAGGCCTTATTCAGCCAGTATATTATAATAATCATCCACCGCTGTCTGGAGTAGCTCCTGACACAGTGATACTGATGCAGTGGCTGCTGCTTGTTGTGTATCTTGTTCTGTAAATAATGGTAAGTTTGTGTCAACGTCCACATCGTCGTCTATTGGATCTACGTCGTCACGATTAAAAGCGGCATTATTAAACTCATCGTCCGCCATGTTAGCATATTAAAGATTGATACCCAAGTTTAAATGAAAGTTTATTAGTATGGATTCGATTGTATTCGGACGAAAACTACCCTTACCGACGTCTGAGATGTCCTTTAGGAGTTAAAAGTGTGCGCCAGTCTGTCATCGTGACGAACAACCCTAATACGATCGATCAGAACCAACAGCTTCTTGTACGGTTCCCAAACCTTGGGGCTAATGACGTTATTGTCCGTGGGACAGCTAAGCTTGCTTTCACCATCTCTCTAACATCTAGCGACGTCGATAGATCAGTGGTCCAGAACCTGGACCGTGCTTTGGTAAAGAAGACCACGATCAAGATCAGCGGCAATGAGGTGATGTCTATCGATGACAACGATGTTTACCACTGCTACATGGACCTTTGGAAAACAAACCAAGAGAGAAATAATACTCAGTATCAGGGCATTGACACAACCACCAACAGGAATGTCAATAAACTCCGGCTCGGGGCTGAGGATAAAGATAAATCTGTGCGTGACGAAAAAGCAGTTGCAGATACTATGGTAACCGGTACTGCATCCCTCTCAACTTCGAGTTGCTTGAAAGTCATATACCATACTATCAGTCGACCCTGGGAGACCGGCTCAATTACGAGCTAACCTTCAACGATTACAGCTGCGTAATTATGGCCACAGATGATACCGACGCCAGCTATACCACCGAGAACATATCACTCGAGTATGACATGGTCACCCAACCCGATCTCGCCCGGACGATCTGTAACCAGTATGCCGGCCATTTGGCAATTTTGTACGACCGCTTCCTTCGACACCGCAAAATCACCCGCGACAAAAGCGACACCCTGTGGAACATCAATCTCAACGTATCCTCTCGCAGTATGAAAGGCATCTTGATGCTGTTCGAGGACGCAACCGCATTCACACTCTTCAAAAGGCAAACCGAACGATTCTACAATCCTGGTATAACCAAAGTAGAGGTAACCATCGAGAGTGTACCCAACCAGCTGTACAGCCAAGGCATGCTCCCCCATCAGCAATGGAATGAGGCAAGGAAGTACTTTGCCGCCGGCTGTAAGCGTCATCCCGAGGTGACCATGGTCGCGAAAGACCTAGAGATTTCAATGATGATCATCTCAAAATTCTTCTATTATGGGTTTGCCCTGTGGCTGGACCTTCGCTCCACAGACGACGACCAGCTACATGGTAGTGGTCGACCTATTGAGAATGCCAGTGAGGGATAACCATCCAGATCACGAAAAAAGCAAAATCAGCCGGCACATTAAACATTTGTCTCTACGTTATTATGGATGCGCAACTCAACATCGAAGATGGTCGATTTGTCTCAGCAGTCTACTAACCTCTTTCCAAGAGATCCTCATTCAGCCATTATCTGTGGAATGACAGGATGTGGGAAAACCGCATTCATACTTAAACTTTTAGAAGGTCCCTATCGCGGTATTTCTCAACACATTGTTATCTTATGCCCCACTATACAATACAATCGAACGTATCAAGAATGCCCTTAGGTGCGCACTGATTCCCAGGTTTATGTTGTAGATCCAGGTGAAAGGTTCCAAGATTACCTCTCTGCCTTATATCAGATATTCCAGGGCACTGCAGTGCCAGTAAGGCACTTACGAAAAAACAAGACATGTTATCTAAACTGGCTTTCTCAGGTCGCCATGCGGACCAATCTGTGTGGGTCCTAACCCAGAAATATAACTCGGTTCTGAACGATCTCCGCGAGCAGACGCGCTGGGTCGCCCTTTTTCATTGTAAAGATCGAGAGAGTTTCGAGGAATGCCTTCGTGAAAATGACATCATTCCTCCAGAAGAGCGGGCCATAGTAAAGAAGCAGCTAAAAAAAAAGACAAAACATGCTAAGATGGTGTTGAAGAATGATGAGCCAGCTATTTATAAGATACCTCCTGAATAATCACTAAGCAAATGTTAAGCAAATGTTAAGCAGTGTACGCGATATTAAAGAATGGTTATAACATAATAGCATACTCACCATGTGGGAATTATTTTTGATAAGTCTGTTGCAAATAATCACACTTTTTGTGATTGTATGGGTGGTGTACCAATATATTAGAGTTCGGAGAATTTTATTTCATATCACTCATTGTATAACAACAAATATGCAAATGGACGAGATACTAAACCAAGTATTGGAAGATGAAACTGTTCAAGTCAAACAGCCATCGAATAATCCTCAGCATAAAGTTAATTCTCATGGGAATAGACTTTCTGTCCTGGCAGCATGAGGTCACACCAAACAATACTTTGGAAAGGAATTAACGTGGACCAAATTGACTCGTTAAGCGAAGACGAAGTCGAGAAGATCTATGCTCGATAAGATGCAAGATTAGATGCTGCCATGACAAAAACGTTAGGGCAGGCTGCTTTACAGCTTTATTCAGCGGTGATGAGCACGTTTCTTCCCATTCCCCCTGAAAAACATCCTGCACTCGTACGCGATCTTGAGGTGACCCGTTTGTCTAACATGCACTTAGATGTGCTACGTGTGAGCTCTATCACCGCTATGGTATGTTTCTAGCACCCATAACAGCTGCCTTCACGACAGCTAAGTATATTGTCAATTTAGACATCAGTGTCCTCCCACTACGTACGATGATGGAGCAACAACCATAAATACCGGAAGTGATAGCACCATCGGAGGTGACAGCACGGAAACGAAAACCAATAAGAAAAACCCTGAGAAAGTTGCAGCTGACCGTACTGGCGCTATAGCCAAAAAGGCTAAACAAGAGAGACTACTTGAAGGGCTTAAAGCAACTAAAGAATCACTTTGTGTTGATAAGCAATCCATCACAAGATAAGCAAAATGGGGATCAGCAATCTACCCCGCAATATGGAAACTGGTTACCTTGGGTCATAACTGGTCTTGCTGGTGCATTTATTATTATATCAGCAGTTTCCACTTCCAACAGTACAATGTAGTAGTATTACAAAGCAGGTCCCCTCAACTCCTTCGCTCCACATCAATCAATTAAAGACGTGTGACCCTTTGCATATGGAATAATACAGCATGACGACTCCAGCTACTGAAGGAAAAATTCTTGCAAACGATTTATATCACAGCGCTGTTGTATCCGGTTTAGCTATTGGATACTCAAAGCTGACCAAAATGGTTTTTGGGGGTGCTTCTCTCAAGCTAGATCCACCCCACGTGATTTTGGGATGTTGGTTTTAGACGTAGGTCTCGCGATGGTGACTAAAGAAATGTTAATTAAACAAGGGATATACCACCAAATATAGTAAAATAATTTTGATGGCATCTGTAGCACTATTAGTAGGGCGCGCCCTTGTAAACGCTCTGGCATTCAGCGGTAGCAACTATCTTTTCTCTTTGTTAGGGAGATCTGGAATTAACAAGGAACGTAAACGTCATGATAAGGCAGTCGAGGAGCTGCAAGGTGCTCAGGCAAAATGGTCCCGGCAGCGAACTGAACGTCTTGATTGGATCGACGAAGAGCGATTCACACCTTAAACGATGTCGATGCGGCAGTTCGCGTGTATGCGAAAGTTTCTGGTGTCTCATTAAATGCTTTGACACCCGAGCCAAAATTCTCAGATTCTTACACACTTAGCAACGCACATAAAGACCGTGAAATCACTTCTATTGTAATAGGAATTGCCGTGACAGGATTGGTGGCTTACAAGCTAGTTAAGTAATAGACAACAGCAAATTTTGGTAAATATTTTTTTCAAACTATTGAAGACATATTTGAAATGTTTGAATAAATAAACTATGCGTCCTTTAGCGAATATATACTACAGTCCTCAGGGTTACTGGAAAGGTCTTGCGGCCATCAAGAAACTAGCGGCCGCAGCGAAAGTTACTGAAGATGAGGTCGAGAATTTTTTGAAGAAATAAGCCATATGGCAGATTTATTTAACAGCTCCACGACACCTTCCAAGACCGAGCTTTGATATTGTTGTACCAAACGAAGTTCATCAGGCTGACCAGCTCTTTCTTCCTCATGATAAAATTGGTAAGCACACCTACAGGTATGCCCTCACCGTGGTCGATGTTGCCAGTCAGTTCAAAGCCGCTGAGCCCCTGACCACAAAAGAGGCTAAAGAAGTTGCCGATGCTTTATCTCGCATTTATAAACGAGGTCCAATGAAGTAGCCCAAACTGCTCCAAAGTGATCCTGGGTGTGAATTTATGGGCTCAATCAATCAGTTGCTCAAAAAGTATGGGATTTCTGTCAGATGAGGTCATTCTGTCAGATGAGGTCATGTGGACGTCCTCAGGGACCAAGGCATTGTAGAGCGTTTCAACAAGACCCTAGCCGAGAGACTATTCGGATCCCAATATGCCCAAGAGATGCGGCTCCCTCTCGGCGAACGGTCCACAGAGTGGGTGAAGTGGTTACCCGCTGTGGTTGCAGCCTTGAATGGAGAAGTTACCTGGCTGACTGGTAAGAAGCCCAAGGATGCCATCAAGGCTAAGACACTACCTCGCAGCACACCATCTTCAATAGGTCCTGGCCGTCCTGTTGGCCTTAACGAGCGAAAACTTCCTTCGGGTGTTGGCGTTCGCTATCTATGCCAACCCGGTGAGCTGGAGGGCGGACGTCGTCGTGCGACTGATCCTGTGTGGTCCCTAGACGTGTATCGAGTCGGACGCTCGGTGACCAAGCCTCGCGAGCCCGAGATCTACTATCTGCTATCGGACAAGGACCCAAACGAGGATTTGTCCGTAAAGAGCTTTTCGTGGTGCCCCCTGATACCCAGCTTCCGTCAGATGGAATCCTACAGCGTCGCTAGCTCTTTGTGTCCATAGGCTAGAGTGTTCACCCCATTTTCTGCTATCCAGCGTTTAGAGTCAAATGGTAATAGTTACTAATAGTGACATCTTATTCAGGTGCTGTCCGTAAATATGATGTTTTTCTGACTGTTTTTTTTTTTTTCTGAAGAACATTCATACCATGACGGAATGTCTGCTTTTCGAAGAGGGCTTCTATGTACTGAGCATGTCTTATGTGCTTTTTAACGACAACCTTACTAACTACGCATTCACACCAGAAGAAGCGTTCCACCGACATCGTTCTAACGACATCGCTTTAACGACAGAATGTACAAAATCTCTCTTTATCATCAATCGTTATTCACACCAAACTTAATTTGTCGGGCAAACGACTTTTAAGTCGTTCTTACAACTTTTCACCACTACCGCTGCTATAAAATTTCACCGACTGTCGGTCCATGATTCAGCGAAACGCATCGTCTCGGGGCACGTCGATGACATATCCGGTCTGGATGGCTGGACTGGGCAAACTTTCAACTGACGATACCAAATTAGGGAATGATTGTGGACAAAATCTGATTACAGATTTGAAATCAGCGCCCAAAAAGTAAGGAGAGCTACGTGCAGAAGTTGCTTTCCATCAACAATAAAGAAAATATTTTTTTTGGTTTAAATTTAAATATTATACCAAAATACTGCAAAGTGAACTGAGTAGGTAAATCGGGGAATGAATGACATAGGTCTACATCTAGATCTAAGTGTGTAGCTTTCAATAATTTGAGAGAAAAGGATCCAGCTGTAGTGGATACTGCTGAGTGTGAAGCTTTAATCAGTGCGGTCTCTAAAAGACCAGGTACTTATGTGATAAAACAAGTAAAGATTATGCAAACAGGCAATATGCTGTACAAGCTTGGAGGGAGATAAGCGAGGAGACAAACATTGAAGGTAAAATTTTGAATTTTACATTAAAGCGATAATTTATTATTTTTAACACAGCAATAGATAAATGTGTATCTTCAATTAAAGCTCGAACATATTGAAAAAAAAATGTGCACAAGTACAAGAATAACATTTTGTAAGAAAACTTGCTACATGAACAACCTCATCCTCATCGATGGTTCCTCAGCTTTATCCTCCTTCTTATCATCTGTTTTCATCTTTCATCATCACTGCGATGGCAACTAGATCTTGTGTTTGTTTTTCTTAGGCCTTTCAATCCAAAGAAAGTAGGATTATCTCGGCTTTTAGAAGTTGCCAGTTTTTGCTGAGAAATTTTGTGGGTAG
>JBCEWB010169299.1:0-10251 GCA_039654565.1 Peronia peronii | reverse complement strand
CGCGTTTAGGATAATTGGCTAACTCGACTGTTTAAATTTAACAACAACAACAACAACAACAACAACAACAACAACAAACAAACAAACAAACAAACAAACAAACAAACAAACAAAACAACAACAACAACAAAGAAAAACAACAACAACAACAAAAAAAACAGTTTTATTTCACCTCTTACCGTCACACATTTGTTTCATTTGAAAAGGTGCAAGCTTTTTATTGAAATTCAGCTTTGGAAATAATTATTTAAGCAGACCAGTGGTACAGTCAAAGAATCAAAGTACTCAGCTATGGCCTGAACTCCTTTGGCCCAAAATTAACTGAGGCGGTTATAGCATCAAAAATGACAAAATAGCATTCTGAGATCTCATGGTGAAAGAAATGCAAGAAATTAACAAACATAATTATGTTAGTAGGAATTATTTAAGCCACTTCGCCACTCTGATCACAGTTCAACAATGACATCATATGATATGGGCAATATCAAATTAATTTGATGCGATTACACGTGAACTAAATGAAAACAAAAACACTTAAAGAAACAAAAAAAAAAAAAAGAAGAAAAACAAACAAAATTAATTAGTCGCACGACTTTCTTCAATATTTCGAAACAACTTTTATTTAATTTGTTTTATTGCATTGATTTGTCAGATAATGCTTGTGGGCCTACTTGTTTTGAGCACTGTAGAATGAGCTTATTTTGAGTCCTTAATATTTTACTATATATGCTTAGTGATCTCGTCGATTGACAGTTGATGTACCAGCAAAAGACAAGGTATCGATATCGGTGTCATTGATTACTTTAGCTGATTAAAATCGGTTGAATGTTTCCTGTCGGTAAGAGATATTTCCATGTAAATAACACAGGCGTAAAACGTTGGCACTACTCGTGAATGCCACAACAGTTTATGAACACTGCTTTGTTAACATGACATACAATCACCTGTAAAAACGCGACAGGTAAAGGTTTAACAATTTGAAGTATCTCAAGTTTAATAAACCTTTTGCACACCACCAGTCACTTCATGCTGTGAACTTTTATTTGAAGCAGCCTTTGTGATTTATGGTGAAGTCCACGATAAATAAAGAACAGACAGGGGTCATTTTAGATGACTACAAATTTTGCCTCCGCCGTTCAAGAAAGAAGCAACAAATATCGTGCTATTGAAATCTGGGGAATGGAAAAGGTCTATATCTGAATATAAATATTCTCCAATCCAGTTCGATACCACAAATCGACAATTTTAAGGGCTCAAAACAAAATGCTCACAAGTTCTTTAATCCTTCAGTTAATCCCCAATAGTGTCAAATCAAGTTTATCCATGCTTGTTGCTATCAGTTATGTCAGTTTGTCTCACCTAAAGACATACATTAAATCAGCTCCATAATTTGTTCTGCCCTTACAGTGTTTGCAATAACGGATAGAAGCAGAAGAATTTTCACATTCTAATTAAGTTTTCAAACGACTGACTCTAATGTCCAGCCTGTTTGACATAGATGAAGGAAGTTAAATGTTGGACAAGGTTAATTAAGCCATAGTGTCTGTTGTTAAATGCTGGACACAGTGAAACGAAAAGAAATTCCATCGCTATGTTGAACAAATTTTAGTCATGCTTCGGTCTCTGATTTTCGGGCATGTTCTTAAAAGCCATAGTTATGCTGTGTTGTCGATCTTCTTAAACGATTACTTCTGTACATTTCTCTCCTGCTCTTCACATGTTCTTATTGTCAGACCATCTTGTTCAGGTTAATATTCTAAACTTTTGTTCTCTCACATAACAGGTCTTCACCTCTCCCGCCTGCCCCCGCCCGTCTGTCTCCCCCCCTCCCCCCCCTACCCCCCTTGCCCCACGTCTTCGACCTCTGACGAAAACAAAAAATTCTCATATTTTACTAATTGATTAATATCGCCAACATTCTATTCTTGTGCGTCCCATAACTACATCTTGGCAACTTTTTATATGAGCCGTTAACTGTCAAACGAAATTCCACCATATACAAATGTGGGCTATTTTCGTTTGTAGTTATGTATCTTGTTTTGTGCCTGTGTGTGTATTGCTTATAATACACATGTGTGAAGTGAGATTTGAACAGCATTGCGCTGAGATAGTGATGCACTGTAGTTACTTTAGGCACCCTTATAACAAAAGAGGAGACATTTAGGTTGGTTATATCATGTCAAAGCCATTAACATAAGGCAAAATACTGGAACTGATGGCTCCAGACTGGTAAAATCTTTCAAGTTTTCAGATGTTTAGTATAGTAAACCATCACCGCCATGATTGCAAAATTACTACTGATTTCCACGTTCCAAATGAGTAGGACTATTTTAATTTAAAAGCGAAAAAAAAAAAAAAAAAGGATGCAGCAAATATTTCTAGTTGTCCAAAGTACATTATGGTAATCAGTGCAAGTATAGCAAAGCAACACATTTGTGCAGCACTTCCATTTTCAGACTATCACATTCTGCACCCCAGGACGTCAAACAGCCCCCCTCTATGAATGCGATGTCCGCTGCAGCGCATTCTGGTGTACTGCAGTTTTGGAAGTAGGCCGTTATCTTATCTACGCACACCTCAAATATATCGCTACCCACTTCGAAACAGAGCAGGACCCAATCTTTGAGATCCGTGCACTCCGAAGGCGTAGTGGACTCTTCGATACTATAGCACAGGCTGAAAACGACCATAAGCAATGTGGCCGTTTTGAGCAACATGGTGATAGTTTGTCGTGGGTTGTGCCGTCTTCAGGCTGGAAGGGAATCTTGGCTTCAATCTAAGTCTGGCAGCTGAAATGACAGAAAGAAACAGAAGAAAAAATGATAATACATAGAGACTATTGCTATCTGCTGTTGTCGCCATGTAACACCTATTATCTCACTCTGTTTTCATCCACACAATCACAATGATATTACCAGTAATAGCAGTAATGCACTGAAATCCAGCTTTTAGACTGAAACAAATCAACTGCCCTTTGTTTTTTCTATCTTTGTGTGTGTGTGTCTGTGTATGTGTGTGTGTGTTACTGTTTTTACTTTTTTAATCATTAATTTTTTGTAACGAATTAAACTTTTACCGTGCTTTGAAAGTTATTGCACTATAGAAATTTATAGCCAATATTTTCTTATCCTGCTGAAGGTAGTTTCATTTATGTTTTCGTGTATGTTTGTTTATTTTACCATATCCGGTGGGCCTTTTGTTCACAGCAAAGGTCCTATTGACAAGATATAACGTGTGCAACCGCCAAACAAAACACCTCTCTATCTCTCTCTCTTTTCTTCTCTCATATTCCCTCTATATATCGAACGCAACAATGCAGTCGGAATGACTCACGAACAAACGTATCTGCATTTTCCCTGCCTCTCAACTCTGGTAACCTCTAGAGCCAAAAGCCATAATAGTCATTGTTACATTGCTGAACATCAGCAGAACAGTTTTTTTTTTCTTTAACCTTTGTAAAATTTCCTTGACAGAAAGTTCCGAACGTTGGCGAAAGAAGCAAACACAAAAAGGGGGACATAACAATCAATGGGAAAAGCAAGTATTTTATATATCACAGATTTAATCTATGGTGACATTAGTTTGTGTGTGAATGCCATGCCATGACCAGGTATTAATCATGAAATCAGATTTTGTGTTGCGAACAAAACCATGCAAACAAACAAACAAACGAACTAACAAAGAATCAAAAGCAAGTTAAAGAGAAGAAAAAACAAGCAAGACGAAAATTTAAAAAAACCCAAAAAAACACAAAAACAAAAAAAACACAAAAAAAACAAAACAAAAAACGAGTTAACGAAAGAAATCACGTGACAGTCAAACAGACACAAAAACAAAATAAAGCAATGCAATTTTCGCATAGTCTAATGTCTAGTCAGTGTGACAAGATCGAAGGGAGGACCGTTGTTAAATTTTGAACAAAGTTAAGCCAAGAAGTTCCGATATGTATACTGGACCAAGTTTAGCAAATGAAATCCGTTGTTAAATGTTGGACACAAAGTTTAGCAAAGGAGCTTCGTTGTTAAAAGCTGGACAAAGTGAAGCAAAGGAACTGGTTTAAACATTGAACAAAGATAAACAAAGGAATTCCATTATCAAAATATAAATGTTGGGCAATGCTGAGAATATCCTAACTCACTCCAATCATGGTCAAAGAGAAGATTATCACTGACGATAGTAATCATGACAGTTACAAATATCATCATCATTACAGTTGCAGTCTAAGCACTTGTAGTGCTGCTATTACTATTACTGCCATTACTGCAGTACATACGGCCAACCACTAATTCTTATCACTACAATCTTTAGAAATGAAACCACTGCCTCTCGTACAGCCACAGTCCTTCAATATATCGTTTCCTCATTCCGCCATACTGGCTATGAGGTTTTTTTTTTTTTTTTGAAACAATCAATTAGCACTACATACTAATATTGCTATTACCATTACCACTATTACAATTACCACTACAACTACTACTGCTACAACTACTACTACTACTACTACCACTACTACCGCTACTACGATTACTACTACAACTAATACTACTGCTACTACTATTACTGTTTGTACTACTATTACTCCTCCTCCTACTACTACCACTACTAGTAAAGAAAAGATTGTGGAAATCATCCCAGGTTGAAAAGCCACAGCAGTTATCGACAAACCAATTTTTGTAATCCCTTTTAAATTTTTGCCTTCTGTTCTCTTGCAATACGATGATGGATCGGTAACGCAATGACTTGCCATGTTGCCTTCACACACCCATAGTAAAGACAGCACACCCAATTACTGAAGTCGTCAGCTTTTACAACAGCAAAGTGATACACGCACAAAAGTAAATGCTAGTATGGCGTTAATGGTACATGATCACATCGTAAAGTTAACAATTACGCAGGCAGCATAAGTGAGTACATTTTTTTCCGTAAATCGTGAAACTGATAATTGATAATCATTCTTCAAAGTTACAAAGATCCTTTGACATAGGTGGAGGCTAAAGTAAAATATTCTTTTGAACACTGATAAAGAAAGGAAAATTATTACTTTTCGCAGTGATAATCTTTATTGTTTTGCCACAAATATAAATTAAATTGGTTGCCGTCATTTTTTTTTTTTTAATCTTGTGGTTTGCATATTTTTAAAAAAATCTGTCATCGATATTTTATTGTATAAAGACACGTAAGAAATATGCATGCAAAGCTGTCAAAATTCAGCCAGTCTGTTATTCATTTATTCAGTCATTTATTTAGTCAATCACTCCGTTAGTCAGCTTGTCAGTCAGACATGATCTCAGCAGTTTATTCTGTAAAAGGGGACCCAGAATGTTTAAATTGAGCCAAAATTCATGAAAGCTTCTGTTCTCAGAAATGTTACAGTTTGTTATGAGTCCTTTAGATTTCTGTATGGGTCATACTCATACGACGTCAACAGCAACATACTCATAAATTGATTTGTGTCCCGTTTTAAGAAGATATTATTATGTAATCAGATTCTCTTCACTCATAAATTATCCCCCAGATTTAAACTTTCGATGTATAAATTTTCCATAGAAGTTTATAGCCACATCTTCTATTATTTACGAATATTTTCCATAGAATTTACTCCCCCCAACTCCTTCGTAAAATACATTTCGACACCAAATGTCAATGCCCTAAAATGAACTTTAATAAAGAGTTAAACTTGAATAGCATTGGATATCTCATCTTGGGAAATCCCTAATCCTTCGCAGTCAGACTCATCTATACTGCAACTATTACGGATATCAATAAAAGCCTTGTATTTATAAGCATCTAGTCGTGCCTAGCCATTGAAACAACTGGTGTCGGTCCTGCATTAGAGGTCAGTTAATGGCGCATTCGTATCGGTGCAGTGCAAATAGCATATTGTGTTGTGGCTCTGATTAATGATCATATGACATAAGATACGTAATCGGTTACAAACTAACTACTTAACGTGGAGTTGTTTTTTTTCCCTGGTCCGCCGTCCAGTTGAAGCAGTAATGAAAATATACATGATATGCCCTAAGCAAAGCCAAGCCATTTACACTTCCTCTCTCTCTCTCTCTCTCTCTCTCTCTTTCTCTCTCTTTCTCTCCCTCTGACTGTCTGTGAATCAACGTCTCTTTTTCCGTCTCTGTCTTTCTGTCACTCAGTCTCTCATCTCGAACTTTTTTTCAACGCTACTCTCCTGTTCTCCTCATTTCTCTCCCATTTTCTCTTACACATACATGCAAACAGAGGTGCTCACCTTCACTGAGCCGAACATTGTATTTTAGACTACCGCATGTACAGTAATGTATTTCTTTGTATTTGTATTCCTGAATTGTTACCGGGAGATCAGCGTGCTAAGAATTAAGTCATTTCTGAGATATTCCAAATTCGTTTAATTTTCTATTTTGTTTTTGTTGTTTCTATTGTTATTTCCAAATCTAATTTGTGAAATTCAAAAATTAAGATATATATAATGGAAGAAAAGAAAACAACAACAATCCTGAGTATCTGTCAATTTATTTGATCTGACCTTTATCTTTAAACGGTAGATTTTCACATAGTTGGGCTACTTCTCCATTCACAGCAGATCTTCCGTTTCTTTCCTTGTGTTTGTTCTATGTTATAATAATGAGATTAACTCCAGAAAATGCTGCTACTCTTAATCATGAGCACCATGAAGCCCGTCAATAATGTGAGAATGCAGGGATAACTCTGCAGTGGTACTCACAAATCAAACCAGTGGTCACGAAGTACAAGGAATACTGATACACACAGCTAATCAAGTTCCAATCGTAACTTGTTCTATCACCGCTATGTGAGGGTATTAAGGAGGGGGCGGGTCCTGGGGGGTCATTTTGGAAACCGCTTGGTGGAGATGATTTTAATCATTGCCATTGGTTTTGGCATGCTCAAATCAGGGGAAAAATCGAAAAAAAAAAAATGAAATCCTCATGGTTGCCATAGCAACGGCCGCCCATCTTGGATTTTGCTACTCGATATTCGTAATTTTACTATAAATAAGATTTGTCATATTTCAACTGATTTGCCTGAAATTTTCATGTACGTTTTTTCAGTTCAATATCTAAAGTTTGTCAGACCAGATTTTTGATAACACACTTAATTTATTTTCCACAATTTTTAGAAATTGGCATGTAAAAAGGTCCGGATTTTTCGAAAATTTGACCCAAAATCTCAAATTTCTCAAAATTAAAATGATATCAAAAATACCTTTGAACAAAAATCTTTTATATTGTTTTGTTCTGTACTCGTGCCAGATTTCATCATAATTGCTGCAGAAATAAAAAAAAGTAGATCGCAGATTTGTGCTGAAAAATGTCATAACTTTCAACGAGAAAATACTCAAAAGAAGCTTTCATATCAGGCTTTGAAATTCAAAACTGATTTTTTTTCATATTTCAAAGGTCTCTCTATGATTTCTATAACTTATTTTGCTTTTTACTAGGCATTTACCCATATTGTTTAAAATCCTTTTGTGCTCCTTTACCTCTATCACTCAAAGGCTGCCGTAAAGTAGTTTCAGTCTCCTGGGAGGCACATATACGGCCGCCATATCTGCGTTTGTCAGAAATAAAAAATGTCTTTATCGTTGCTGTGACAGATAGTGCACTGCTGTACCCTAAAACAGCAGAAATGGGGCAAATCACGCTCTCATTAGGCAGTGAGAACTTCATTTTTGAGGTTCTGATGAAAAATTTTCGCTGGTTTTCGATGTGATCAGCATCTCCAATGGTCAGCCAGTGTCCATTCACGGCACTGGAGCTCCCGCCCGATATTGGTGATGGAGATCATAATCAAGTCTTTTGGCGCACAATTTGCCCTTACAGAGGGAAATATTGTCTATCTATCATTGAATATCGAGATCCGACTGAGCCAGGATCTGGATATTAGAGGTACCGGTCAACTATTGAATGATCAAACTTTCAAAATCTTAGAATGGACATATCAGCTTGTTTATACCATTTTTGTGTTCGGAAATTTTTTTTTTTTTTTTGGGCAAACTCCCCCTTTAACGAAAATCATCAGCTAGATGATTAGAACTATCAAAGGACAACAGATTTTCCTGATTGATATGCAACTATCAGACCACAACAATAGGTTTTCCCGCTGGATAACTGCATAACTACATAAATGTTATATTCCTACTCAATATATGCATGGCTTGACAGGCCCACGTGAAAAGTTGAATTAACAAACCAACCAAAGGGAAACAAAGCAATTTGCTCCTGTGTTCGGATAAGCATAAAATGGTACAGAAGATAAAAAGAGCTCATGCTAGCCAATTTTTTTCCACCACAGCTGAAACCCATGTAGTTCATATCACAAAGACAATAGCAAAAGATTTGTTCATCTCTTAACTGCAATATACAACATTCAATTACAGATATATCGCAATTCAACATGGGACAATGACATGAGAATATTTCTGTAGTTGTGATCATGGTGGTTCGCAATCGGAAAGGACCGAACTGAGGACCAAAAAGTGGTACATTTCAAATGTTTCGCTTTATGATGATGCTCTGTATTAACACTTTATTGTTGTTGTTATTGTTGCTGTTGTTGTTGTTGTTGTTATTGTTGTTGTTGTTGTTGTTGTTGTTGTTGTTGTTGTTGTTGTTGTTGTTGTTGTTGTTGACGCATGTAAACCAGAATTTTCAAATAAACTACGGCTGATTTCAGCACCATCATCTTCATCATCATCATTTGTGTCTCACACTTTAAGACATAGACTGTCAGCCGATAACCAACTCAACATATTCAAAGATACGAATAACAGCTGGAGAACTGATAAGCTAAAAATAAAAGAAATTGATGTAACTCACCTGATTTTCTATCCCCTTTGGTTCTCCCTCATCACCATTATCGTCATCATCATCATTGATATCATCCTTTTATAGAAGTGTTTTAAAACTAAGACTACTGTCTAACTAGTAACTAATCAAATACACTGAAAAAAAAAGCAAAAAAAAAAAAACAAAAAAACAAAAAAAATTATGAAGAACAGGATATTGATCAAATTGATAATACTAACTAAATTTTCGAGCTCAGTTAACTCTTATCATCGTCATCATCATGGAAATCGTCACATTCATCACCATTATCATCATCACCATCATTGACACCGACATCATCATTATTTTACGAAAAATGTCTTAAAATTAACACGACTGTCCACCGGCAACTAATTAAATACACAAAAAAAAGTTAAAAAAAAAACAGTATGAAGAATTTTGAATTGATTAATAAAATGAACTGACATCGCTAGCCAAATCATCATCATCATCATCATCATCATCATCATCATCATCATTGACATCGCCACCTTCATCATCATACAAGACATAAACTGTCAATGGCTTACGAACTCAACAGGTCAAAAACAGCAAATAATAAATGGAAGAAACAATGCTATGAAAATTGATAAATTTCATGAAGCATCAAATTTTTAATTCTGTTATGAGGGCAGCAAAGGGGACATGTAAATCACAAATGCTAGAGATGAAAGAAAATGTTAATTACATATTTTATTTACTGATCAACGGGACCTTTTTACATTTAATTAAAACTGTGATTGACTTGTTGCGTCGATTTTAAAAACTTTAGAGTTTCGTTAAGTACTATATTTTGATGTTATTCAATGAAAAGGTAGACTTTTCATGCTATCAATTTTCATTTCCCTCTTGATGCGAATTGTTATTATCAACATCATAATCATCGTCATCAATATTATTAAATGGCGCCTTGCTGTTTGAAATTAGCAAATAGTCGTCAGGGTCTGCTTGTTCTTCTTGATGGACTTGCATCCTTTTAAAATTTAATTTATTCCCACCAACGTATTTGATTGTGTTATACCCTTCAAAGTCCGGCTCACAAACGAATAGATTCTCAATGAGATACGGGCATCCTTCCAGTGGACCACATGGTAGTCTTCTTTCCATTTGACAAGATCAGAAAACTAAGATGACACGGTCACACCACAAAGTCATCTCAACTTGCAAAAAGCGTTATGCAACGCACTGAACCAGGTGCGAAAAGACAAAGAAGAAACGTTGGAGGATAATAGCAGAGAGCAGACAAACCAGGCTCTCGCCAAATCCCTGAAAATGGCAGAATAATAGAAGCAAATGGAGAAAACTCATCATGTGGTGCCCTTACAGCCCCTTTATTTATAGATAGATAGACAGATAGATAGATAGATAGATAGATAGATAGATAGATAGATAGATAGATAGATAGATAGATAGA
>JBCEWB010169288.1:0-10252 GCA_039654565.1 Peronia peronii | reverse complement strand
CCCCCCCCCCCCCCCCCCCCGGGAAAAAAAAAAGGCTGAAGGAAGTCAGTGCACCACTACTTTCATAAGAAAGAACAATCTTGAATTATAAATTGGTGACTAGGATCACTATGAAAACAGCAATACAGAGCAGATAACAACACAGAGCAGTGCAGGCCACTCAGCTGTGCTTTGTTCAGTACACATCCACCAACACAAACAAAAGCAGCTGTCAGAATGAAGCCGCTGTGCTTGATGGCTGTGTAGCCACAGGTAATGGCCAGGCTCAAATGAAACCGTGGGAATACAGATGTAGAAATAAAACAAATGGAGGAAGTAAAAATTGAAACCAGATTTAACTTTACGCCATGTGGACATGTTACTAGGTTTGAACCTGCAAGGTCATAAGATACCACTTATGTTTCAGCTCCACAATAATAACATTCCACAGCTATCAAGCCAAAGAAAAATAACAGATCCCCATATTAAAACTAATAAGGAATTGTTTTTGTTGATATGCCCTTTTTTCTCTGCATATTGAGCTCGCAAACTATTTTTGTGCGTTTTTGTATAGCTGAGATAACCACCACAACAGGAGGTTGAAAAGCTTAACAAAACCGTAACCTTTTCCAGAATGGGATCACTTCTACAAAATTTTAGTCTCATAACTGATCTGTTGTGGAAACATGAACTGATTATATAACAACGAATGCACCGGACCTGCTGCTTTTGTTTCAACTTTTGTGTCTCATAAGTGAAAGCAAAAATAAAATATGAAACAAAACTGAAAGCTGTTATTAGGTTAAAAAAAATTCATTTATGAGAGCAAAAAATTATACTAATACACAAAACACTGCAGTCTTCCTGGGAAGACCATGCCAAACATTACATCACAACATAAAGTTAAACATCAGCATCTGTTCTAAGCTGTCTCTAACCTGCAGTTATCTTAGTAGCTGGAAAGCAAAAACTATGTTACTGAAACAAAAACATCACAAAATGAACACTGACTAATGTTTGTTTTGACACAAGCCAGCAATAAATTATCAAACCCTGTGTCTCCTGCCTACAGTGAAAATGTGCTGTTGTAGACAACAGAACCAAAATATCAAAACAAGAATGGATCACTTTGTATAAAATAAAAAAAAGAAAAAAAAAAAAGAAAAAGAAAAAGACAGAACAAGGAAAACAAAAAATGATATTGGTCATGCCTTTTTAGTGACTGAGCAGATCCAAGGTTGTGTTGTGTTGGAATTTACTGGCCTATCGGCAAATTCAAGATAATGATTTGGTCAGTTATGACCATAGCCAGAAATGAGACACAGCTGAAGATGTTTGATACTTTTCACTTTAGGCAGTGGAGACAGTCAAAAAAAAAAGATCATTATTTTTCAGTAGCTACAAAGACCAGGGATCAACAAGAGAATGGATTTTGAATTCTAAACCAAAAACTGGAATGTGAATTGAAATCATATGACATGAACAATCACATTCTTCTTTCACACAATTCCGTTTGAAAAAATCTCAGTTTCTGAGGATCCACATACTTTCTGAGTTTAAAATAAATATTTGTTCTATAAATATGGTGAGAATACATTCACACTGACCAAATTTAGATCACAGTGAATGTGGATATTCTCTCCAACATTTGCTCATATTTTCTACCGCAGAGTGTGACCCCCCTCGCAAGCTGATCTCTGGTTTACAATGAAGTTCTGCAAGAACTACAGCATTTCTGTCCACTGTTTTAGTGGCTGTAAGCTTTGTAAGGCTGCATTCCCAAGTAAACAGGCGAGATGGTGTTATGACATCTGGTGGTAAGACAATGCCTGCAAGGCCATGGGTGGTTCAAGCTGCAAACCCACTCAGAGGCCCACCTTTCTCCTGGAGGTCTGCCTTCCTCTGGCTCCTCCAGCTGCTGGGGGATCATATCGGAGGGTAGTTCCTGGTACAGAACAATGGGCTTAGGTTCTGGAGGAGTGGGCGGTTTGCGCACTCTGGTTCTGGGTGCCTTCTCCTCTGGTGAGAGTGGGCGTCCCCTGATTGGCTCGCTGTAAGAGAATCATCATGTGTCATGTGTCAAGTTAAATGTCAAATCTGTCCCTAGCAGCCATCAGTCCATGCAGGGGACACTGAGTGCAACTACTGACTCTACCACTGTGGAATGAAAATGACAACCTCTGATGTTGAAAATGACATCCTCTGATGCTGAAAATGGCATTCTCTGATGTTGAAAATGGCATTCTCTGATGCTGAAAATGACAAGCCCTGATGTTGAAAATGACAACCCTGATATTGAAAATGATGCCCCAGATGTTGAAGATGACATTCTCAGATGCTGAAAATGACAACCCCTGATGTTGAAAATGACAACCCCTGATGTTGAAAATGACAACCCCTGATGTTGAAAATGACAACCCCTGATGCTGAAAATGACAACCCCTGATGTTGAAAATGACAACCCCTGATGTTGAAAATGACATCCTCTGATGCTGAAAATGACAACCACTGATACTGAAAATGACAATTTCTGAAACTGAAAATGACAACTTTGATGGTGAAAATGCCAGTCTCTGATATTACATCTCTTGGTAGAAATAATCTGATCCTGCATAACAGCTTTCTAACCGAGGCTGGCAAATTCCATTCCATCTTAGACATTTATGTAAAGAAAAATGTCCACAAAGATTGGCCATGCATTACAGCTATGAAATCTCTACAGCATAAAACAATTTTGGAGTAATCCAGATAGCTGAGGGAGCACAATTTACAATAAAACTCAAATGAAAGATAAGAATTAAATGCAAAAGTATTAACAAATGAACAACTGATAGTACTGTTTATACATGACAGATGTTACTGACACACCAGAACCGAAGATCTGTTTGATAAAAGTTTCTCACTCATATATATGTAAATTTAACTCTTATACATTCAATACTATAAACTGCAACTCCTTTAACCCCTAAAACAAATGCTTTTTTTTGTTTAAGAGTTTTACAGAGAGAAATTCACTCTATCAGTGTGTGGTGATTTTACAAAAGGACAAATGACAAAACACTAGCATTAACAGAGAACAGCTAAGCTCCCAACAGGAGAAGGGCAGAGAATGGAAGTAAATGATGGCAAAAACATAAAGCTACCTAAAGAAATAATATGGCAAAAAACAAGAACTTCGTGAAATAAAAATAAAAGGTTAAACAAAAAAATTTTTTAAAGCGTAGGACAAATGTCTAAAATTTAAAAAAGATAACTAGAAGGTGCTTCACAAAGGTGGACTGAGCATGCAGACTTTCTTCGCTGAGCTGAAAGAAAGAATCTTCTTTTTTTTTTCCATAGGAAATGACAGCAAAAAAACAAAAATACGAGCAAATCGATAACTTTCTCTATAGCAAAACACAAGCTGTAAATGAAAAATATATAAAAAAGGAACAAAAAAACAGGCAAAAAGACAAATTTGATCAAAAAAAAAATGAGACTAGTTCAACAATTTGACAGAATAAAATGATGACAACAGTATGGAAGGTGGGATTTCGATGAAAGGAGTGATGTGTCACAACTGAAATAAAAGCAAAATGAACTAAGACATTGATGCAGGAAATTCTGGCAGATAAGAGGCACTCCATGCAGGGCAGGCAAGTCACCTGGGAGGCACATAGAGTTCTGTCCTCTTGGGCACCGGTTTGGCTTTGGGCGGTTCCACGTGTTTGATAACTGGTGCCGCTGGTGGTGGTGGAGGCGGTGCTGGTTTGGGTGCTGTTGGTGGTGGCACCGCTCTTTGTGCTGGAGGTGCCACATGTCTGGTGTAACACGGATTAATCAAAAGTACAATACGTCAACTACATACAAATGAATATCCTGATACACTGTGGAAATGTGCCAGAACATACTGAATAAGAAGTCAAAGAGCTGACACTGGCCTGTGAAATTCAAACACATGTGTAAGCAGAAATGCTACTTCATCTGGGACTGACGACTTCGCTGTGTAGCATGAACATTTGGCCCATATGACATGTAGTGAGTTTCATACAAATGTACATTCAATTTTCAAAGCATACAAGACATATGGGTAAACCAAAGTTAAATAAGAAATATGACCAAAATATTCTTGAGTTTTACACCAGAGTCTGCAGCTAGACAAAACCTGACAACCCCATGATGCTGAAAATAACAACCCCTGATGTTGAAAATGACACCCCTGATGTTGAAAACGACATGGAAGATGGGACTCAGTTCCATAAATGCTTATGATACAAAAAAAAAAGAACACAAAATTTCAAAAGTATTACAGGTAAGCCAGGCCTGCACAAGGTTCATTTAGCAAGAAAGTACAAATACAATGTATGACGGAGTGACACAATTCAGAAAGATCTATGGATACATGAGAGGAGTGAATGTGTCCATATGGGCAGGACTACAACTGCTACATCATCATATTGTTAGCATTGCAAGAAAAACACTCAACTCTGCATTTCTAAAAATGGAAGCTTTCCTATATTGTAGTCTCCTTTATCCACATTTGCATAAAAATGATCTTACAAATTCTGGATAGCAATGATCCAAGACTTATTCTCAGATTTTGACTCTACATATCGATGGTCTCAGGCACAAACCATGTAAGTCCAAAAACACAGATTTTACGGAAAAAAGAAAAAACTTAGTGGTTAAGAGCGATCTCCGACTTAGATGGTTTGATCACATGACAATTTGACTAATTTCTATTGGTCTGAGGGCTTAGATATTTTTAGACATGATGGATCATGTGTTTATGAGTTATTTTGAGGCATAAGAGTAATGCTTCAAAATTCCGGAGTTAGATGGTTTGTGCCCAAGATCATCGATCTACAATCAAACTTTTAATTACTTTTTCTGCTTCCCATGTTTTTATCATGCTCAATACTGAGTCCAGTGTTTTTCCAGTGACACTGATGATATAAGCCAATGTTTTGAAGAGTGTCATATATTTGCACCCACCTGTATTGCTTCTGCTTGGGGACAATAGGAATAACAGCTTCAAATGGCACCAGGTCAGGTTTTCCACCAGTAGCCTTAGGAGTCGCACTGTAAAAGGGTGAATCAAACAGCGTAATCAATAAATTGTAATCCTATCCACATGTCTTACATTTTGTTTGCCTGTGCAGACAATCAAACTCCTGCAAATTTAAACAGTCACTATGCATGAATATATAAATATAAAAAAAAAAATGACAATTCAATTCAATATGTCTAGCAACTATTTATGAAGGCAAAACAAAAATTATTCAAATTAAAAATAGGTGTGGATTCAAGGTTTGTCTAATGAAGAAAAGCAGGGAGACTCACAGCTTTCAGGTAAAATAAACAATATAAATAAAAGTTAGCATGGAATAAGCTGTACAACTGATCTGGGATCACAGGAAAATTGACTGGCAAGGAAATTTGCTTTAAATAAAAAAAAACAAGGGGAAAAGTTCAATCATAAATCAGAAAAGTGCCAGCCACGTTTTTGGAATAAAGAAACCACTATAAGCAGGCATTTGCCATCTGAAAATGAAGATAAGCCACAAAAAGTGCAGAGCATGCAAAGAAACACTAATACTAAAAAGCATTAGCCAACAGCTCCATGAGACTAGACAACTACTTTATTCCACAGCTGAAAAGACAGAGTTTCACAGATGAACAGCTGGTTTCAATTTCCTACCTTCAGATGTTTGAGTGTACAAATTGACCGCCTAATTTTGGAACATGATTATTTGACTGTGAAACTACATTACACCATAGTTGAAAACACGTAGGCTAATTCACAGATAATAAATTGCCAGAGTGTGTTATTGCTAAACTCTATGTTCAAAGTGACTAGCTTTACAAGGTAAAGAGTTGGACATTCCAGGAAAAGTGTGTGATATCTCGATTGTGTGATATCTAAACCAATGAGCAGAATCCTGCCCCATGGTGTAACAGACTTGACTACATGATGCGGATTGCCCACACCGTTCTGTGATATTTCATCTCTTTTTTCTACTACATGTTCATAACATCTAACATCTTCAGGTTTTTGACCACAGATATGATATGGACGGAATTCTGGTAGGGAATTCTTCCATAACAAATATGTTTTTCCTTTGGCCATTTTCATCCCTAAATGTGACTGAGACAAAGAAATAAATCAGTGGAAAAAAATACTAAACAAAAACAAAAAAAAGAAAGAAAAGAAAATGGGGTGACAGATGTAAACATCAAAATGTCATGCTGCTTGAAATCTAGAAGCATGAGGACATTTGAAATAACAGAATGGTAAGAAAAAAATATTTGAAAAATTCCAAGGATGCACAACAAAGATGGGAGCACAGGCATTATCTGAGCATAAGAAAGTGACAAGGCAAGCAACCATTAGGAAACAAAAAATTTGACAAACAGGCATTTGTACATGTAAGTAAATATAGAACTCAGGAGATGCTGTTAGAAAGAAAATATAGTTTTAGAAAATGAAAACTAAAAACTACAAGCATATCAATGGTACAACAGGATATCAAACAAGAGAATATTTCTGTATAAATTTGTTATCAAACAGTTTTGGGTACTGAAGAAATAATGCAGAAAGAGAGTGCAAGAGAAAACAATCAAAAAATAATTTTTAAAAGTTAATTTTAAAAAAAACAAGAAACAATCAATCCCGACGACCACAACATCGACCACGGCCTATGAGTGAATGACAGTTATGCACAAGACGGAAGCGGACAGGGCATTGACCCTCCAAAGTTTACCTGGAGACGACTTTCTCTGGCTTAGGCTTAGGGGCCACCGGTGGGGGTGGCACTTTTATTATGGCAGTAACTGGTTTATATTTGGGCTCAAAGTCTTTCCTATAGGACAGGAAGGGGCAGATCAGGGTTACTCAAGGGGCTAAGTTAAGGGACACGGCTACAGTGTCACAATAACTCTAGTTTTTTTGTACTGTGACAGAGGGTTGTGACATTTTGTCCTTTGACTATATCATCACATATGACACTTTCCTTGATATTTTCCCTTTGATTTATTTTATTTTGTATCATGTAAAAATTGTGAATTTATATGACATACAATGGACATACAATAAATCTGAAAATCTGTGAGGGGAATGAGTTGGGGGGGAGGGGGGAGGGATATTAACAAGAGAAAAGGTGTTACATGGGATGATATAATGCTACATTTCAGGCTTGCCTCTCTACTACATGGACAGCTGTCTGGAACTGATGATAAGATCAAGGGACAAAGAGCAATGACCTTCTGTCACAGTCTCTACACATCTTCATGCCAATGATGACTGACACATCTGTCTACAGGATCTTCTCTTTTATAAGGTAAACCAACACAAAGTCTTTCTAAGCTGTTGTAATGAACTACTGAAATTAAATACACTGGATGGTAATGATTCAGTAACTTTTATAGTAAAAGACAACAGAGGATATATCATCACTGCTTTAGAGTAACAACATAAGACAGACTAAAGCCAAAATTCAGATAATGTCTCCTAATATTCCTGAGCACTGGAGCTCTCAGATAATGTCATTAAAATACACAATCTGCTGATAGAATTCTGTATTCATTCAACAGAATCATACTGACATAACTCATCAAATGACTTGTGACAATTTCTCTCAATGCCATTATCCTAGAGCAGTGACAACATCTAGGAGACAATCAGACCCAAACACATAGTAAGATAATAATGGACATCTTCACTGACAAACTGTTCACATCTGAAAAAATTTTACTATTTGTCTGGCTGCACAAACTGCAAGAACTCAGATTGTAAGAGATGAAAACTGTGTCATATGTCAGGTTTTTACTTCATCAATTTACAGGCTAAATGCTTTCAATTTCTTCTAATCTCTGTTTTCAAGTAGTCTATCCACAACAATATGTCCACAGTTTAGATAACTGCAGGAAATATCTCAGGCTTCTGTTAGTTTTGATGCTCTGCATTATCTGCTGTATTTGAATGTAATATCTTACTACTGAGCGTATATCAAACGAGACAAAACATCAACTTACCGGGCTTCTGACAGATAGGTAGGTTTGGGCTCAGCACGCTCTTGTGCCACTTTCCTGTGGAAAAGCAAAGAACAAACATCAGTGTTGTTATCACTGATCACCTTGGTCATTTTCCTGTCAACAGTAGCAAAGAACAGATCCGGCGTACGACTGCTGGACTACTTTCATATAGAAAGCTGATTTGAGATATGAGAAAAAAACATTTATTCATACAACTAATAAACATTTCATTTTAATATCAAAGGCAAAATTATTTGAATCAAGTTATACTGATGTAGGTTACTGAATCAAACATCACATGACAAAGTGCGACTCTGTGACTCAGGTGAGCAACAATCCAGTAAAGAAAGACAACAGGACACTAACATGCCTCCATCATTGTAAGACAATTCTGTATCATCTAGCATATGGATAAAACTTATTGAATGAGCTTGAACAGAACACAGTCTTACAGAAATCCCCCCCCCCCCCCCCTTACAAGAGAGAGATTTCCTGGACCATAACTTTGCTTCACACAAAATCAGATCAAACCAATGAGGCCAGATTCTGATACATGCACAAGTCAGGTCAACAGAAACACAAGATAAATTACATCTACACATGTTGCTAAATTAACTAAAACACAACTATGTCAAAATGGCCTGTTAGTCAACAACTGTGACATGACATGAAGGGATGGACAATTGCATTCAAAAATGAAAAAACTGTAAGAAAAAAGAAAAAAAGAAATTAAAACAATAGAAAGACGTCAAAATTTCAGAAAAATATATTACATTCATTTGCAAAGGTTATCATCATGCACAGGTAAGCCAATGCACATCAATTCTTAACTCTTTAAGGCCTGTTGATCACTCAGATCTCCATGGCTCAAACAATGCAGTGTGGACAATCTTTTCATTCTATATTCATTTCACAAGCAAGTGATGATTTTGAAATCATCTGGAGAAGTTATAAAGGTGATGATGATTATGATGTTATCTATAGGGCTTTCTTTTGTTGTTGTTGTTTGTTTGTTTTGGTGATACAGTCATTTTACTGAGAAATTATATAAATGGCAATTTTGGTCTCCTCGAGGTTAATGGAAAAGAGAATGCCGTCTTCCCCATGATATTTTTTGCTAATTGATTTTTTTGTTTTTATTCAAATGATCGATGAATCAGCATGTCATCTGAGAATTAATGGATAAAATTATGTACATGTAGGTCTTGATTTACACCTAGATAGCTCTAGTTGTTCTCCTAATTCCCAACATTTCCACTTTCCCCGTTATCATATTGGTTCACAGCTATATTATGTGGATAAATTCCAGTTAGAAAATGTTTTTCTGTAGTGGGTTACAAGATTATCACATGCAGTATAATTATTTTTCTCACACCATATCACTGCCAGTGAGGTCATGGAAAATCGACATGGGAAAACAATGTGAACAAACAGTAGTCACAGATAAAAAAGAAACAGAAAACTGACCTTTCTATGGACGAATTGAGATGTCAATCAATTAAGTCTAAATATGTTAACTGATTGTCATTGTGAACTAGTTGTAAGACAAAAAAACATGAGGTAATAACTATCTGGGGATTTCGTTGGTCCATGCATGAATTCCCTGGAGGAAGATGACACTGCAGATGTTTCCATCTAGGAATGTTACTGGGAGCAGAAGAACATCCAGGAATAAAATGATGACTCCATGCTAATCACACACTTTAAATTTAAAAAATATAAAAAATGGGCGTGAACTCAATTCATGCTTGATAGCTAGTACAAAGAGCACAATGTCTAAGATCATCCCATGCGCCATGTGCCAACCTTGGCAAGTCTTCCTCTCCGAGCAGTCTGAGGTAACCACTCTCCGAGTCCGAGGCATAGCTAATCAGCTGGACTGGTCCAGTCTTTTGTATGTCATAACTGAGTGGACAAAGTAAACACAAATATTTCCATCAAACTGACAGTGGAGCCACAAATCCATGTGTTGAACAGTGACCACCTAACCAAATTCTTTCTTCTTAAAGCCAAACTAACAGTCCTTTCATACTTACAAACACAGAAATAGATCTACAGCTTTTGACTTTTCCATAACAAATTTATAGATTCTTTATGGCGCTATGCATTTTCAAAGTAGATCTCTTGAAAAATGAACTTAGCTGTAACACTGAAAATTCAGATTTTTTTGCATCTCACAAATTTCTCACGGCTGCCCAGTTTCTCTTCAAGGCGGATCACTTAGTTTGACCCCAGAGGTGACCGCTCAGTGCACTGGACC
>JBCEWB010169266.1:0-10252 GCA_039654565.1 Peronia peronii | reverse complement strand
AGAATGTAAGAAATGCAGATCTAATTTATTGTGTAATATTTATATCGAATGAAACCTTAAGTTCACACGCAGATGTTTTATTGGTTTGTTATGTATACATAGATCTAGTAATTCTAGGTAGGAACTATGGGTCGGTAAATTTCCCCCCTTTTCCCTGATTTTCCCTTCTTTTTGAGTCAGATATCCCTCCTCCGCTGTTGTGAGGGTAGGCAGGTCTGCAAAGTTATCAGTAACTGATCTTGGAAAAGGGAGCTTACGGCTTGAGAAATACCAATGATAATGCTCTCTCTCTCTCTCTCTCTCTTTTTTTTTTTTTTTTTTTTTTTTTTAATTTTTAAATTATTTTTCCTCATGTAGAATCTCATAGGTGAGGTGAAACTGACTGAAACTGTCTTTGACATGGAGACAGAGGTGGTCAACACACTCGACTATGATGAACATGAGGAAGATCGCAGGGATGTTAAAGTGAAGCGCACAATTGTACAGGTAGGTTATTAGTGTTCTTGTAACAGAGACACTACTTTTGTTTTTATAAAGCAGTGGGCCTAATCATTCAAAACACAGATCATATATCAGTTTATTTTATGGATTGACAGTTAAGTTGGCAGCATTATTATGGATATAATTTTAATTGAGGGAAAAAAGAAAATATTATTTCAGTATGGTTGGCTACAAATGTTCCCCATATTCTTTCTTTCTTTCTTTCTTTTTTTTTTTTCTTTTTTTTTAGCAGTTGGGTGTTATTGATTATCACCCATTTTTAAGTACTTACCACACATACTTGTATTATCAATGTTTGCAGTCACCACAGGCGGAGGAAAATAAAACTGATGTGCCTGAAGAGGATGCTAGAAAAGTGGAAGCCAGAGAGAAATCACCAGAACCAACAGAGTCAGCTGAGTCAGAGAAGAAGATCATCAAAGTCACTCCAACAGAACCCAAAAGCATCAAAACCAAACTGAAAGAAGGAAAGAAGGTGAAAGAGAAGAAGAAAAAAGAAACTACTGCAGACAAAGAGAACACGGATGCCTCTACAACTACAACAGAGGCAGAGAAAGAAAGTAAAGGTGTGTATATAAAATGCAGTATTATCATGGAATTGTTCAGTTCTCTCTCGATAGAGAAAAGATTTATTTCTAAACAATTTGACAAACTGTGAATAGGAGATAATGTGGAGTCTTTGCATCTTATGTATGTGGCCTTTCTTGTTGCTGTTATGTGATCTTAATTGTTGCTGTCTAAATAGCATAAATAGAGTTCATCAGTATCCCAGGAAATCCCATCTACCCTTGACCATGGGCTTGCCTCAGCCATAAGTTTGCCTCACTTTTTGACCTGACCCTTTCACTGTGGGTAAAAAATTTATGATGAAAACTCTTCACTTTGAGTGACAAACCCATAACCTAGTGAACCAGCTAGATGCCTCCAAATAATGACAGTAGTGAGTTATGTTAATTATTTAATGGTGTAGGAAAATCCCTGACATACTTTTGGCGTCAGGTTTTCCTCAAATCTTGTGTTCTACTATTGGCTGACAGCATTTTTAGGCCAACACTTTTATCAACTATTGTACAAATTTAGAGGGATCTTTTTCAGACTTGATTTAAGGAAAACCTGGGATAATCATAGCCAAAAGTATGTTTTACAGATATAAATTAGCATGAGGAGATAGTCAACATCCTGAGCCTTCAAATACATCTGAACAAATAAGGGGGTTGGGACAAAAATGGGGTTAAGCCACATCTAAGTCTTTGAGAAAAAAAAACAATGCGTGAAGAAAGTCTTGTTCTTGCATTGGTGTGACCTAAGTTCAAGTTGAATTTTCTTTTAGTCTTGATTGACTACAAGGATGCCATTAGTATAAAATAAATATGCCTTTTTCTGAAGTTCCCATCAGTGTGCACCCAGCGAAATGTGACTTCTTCATTCTAGCGTCAGCAAGTCTTCTTTTCCTTCAACAGAGAAAATCTTTGCAACGACTCGACCGTCCAAGCCCCTACTACCTGTGGTTGATGAACCTGAGCCTGTGAAGGGCAGCCAGTCGCCTGCCTACAATCCAGCCAGCAGGGTTGTCCGCATTGCTGGATTGGTGCGTCCATTCACCGTCCGCCAACTGAAGGAGCTTCTGAGCCGAACAGGAGAGCTGGATGATGAATATTTCTGGATCAGTGATATCAAGTCACATTGTTTAGCAGCTGTGAGTTATTTTGTAAAGTGTCACAGTCATAGACTGTTCACCGACTGGTATATTTTCATGCTCCCTGTAATTTAACATAGCATTCAAATTTCAAAGACAAAATAACAGAAGTAGCTGAAAAGTAGCACGAGAGTGACTTACCTGTCTCATGTTTTTAGTCAGTCAGCTTCCTGAGATCTTACATAAATTGCCTATCTCAATTGTTCTTATGATCGTTTTTTTCTTCTCTGGAAGTCAATACTGAAGTGACATAGGCAATCTGCCAATGACTTTAATGCAGTGTTTTCTTTTCTAACTGAAAATGTCATTTTGCAGCATTTTAATATTTTGTCACCAAGTAGAAGTTTAGATGGAATATATTTACTTAATAATAAATTGTTTATTAAAAAAAAAAGTTATATTCTTGATATAGGATCATGCATTTTGTTTTTCCAGTTTTTTGTCTTTTGTTTTTGTTGATCATTTGGAAAAAAAATCTGTTGTGATTATTAAAGAATACCTTGAAGAGAGATACATAGATGCCATAGGGACGAAAAAGATGAACTCTACAGAAAATACATATTGTTACCGTCATTCCACAATAGACCAGGTCAGTTTTAGCTGTTTGAGGCAATGGACAAAAGTTGTTAGTGCAAAGGAAGCTTCGTTATTTACAATGTTTGTGTGGCAGATGATTTTTAAAGCATTATATTCAGAAACAAAATAGTGACCATTCAAGTAGTTTACTTGTGTACTGGTAATTGTAGCTAACATTAAATTAAATGACCAGATGTTTCTGGAATGATGTTGACAAAAAATATAAGTAAATTTTTGTCTTCTCAGTTCTAACTTTGTTGCCCAGCAGTAAATGTTCCTAATATTGTTTTTCACATGGGTGCAGTATAAAAGTGAAGAAGATGCCGTGAAAACCAGAGCAGCTCTGCATGGTACTAGATGGCCACAGTCAAATCCCAAGATTCTCATTGTGGATTTTGCAACAGAGGAAGATGTGAGTACTTTTGTGAGATAAATTTTTCTGAAATAGTTTGACCAAAAATTGTAGGGTTTGGTTTTTTTTTTTTTTTTTTTTTTTTTTTTTTTTTTTTTTTTTTTTTTTTTTTTTTTTTTATAAAAAGAGAAAAGCATTAGATATAGTACATAATTCCTCCGAAGGAGCAATTTGTTTGCAAGCCTTAAAAAAATCAATCATTACCTTGTGTGATTTTGGTGCTTCAACAGTAGTATAGTTTGTTATTTTTGAAATCATCTTTGGAAATTGTCTGGGTTAATGCCATATTCATATTCACCATCTCACTTTTGAATGCTTTTTGAGTTGAATGACTTACTATCCCAACTCCTCTTTACCCTTAAAGGTGATAAGAGCATTATTTATTTTGCCTGTTTATGATTTTGACAGTTTTTCAGGAGGGAAAAAATAATCATGTATTTAGTGTTTAATGAGATAGATTTATCATACCTGACTCTCACTTGGCAGGTTGAGTACAGGAAAACAGCAGGTGATGTTCCACTTCCAGAGCTAAGAAGAATTCCCATTGAGCAACAGAAATCGAAAGAAAGGAAAGATGAAGAGGAAGAAAGAGAGAAAAGACTGAAAGTCAGAGAGCAGAGGGACAAAGAACGGGATGAGCGGGATAAAGAAGCCAGGTTGAAAAAAGATGCCAGAGACCGAGATCGTCGAAGAGAACCACCAGAGAGGAAAAATTCAGTGCGTGAATGGGATAGGGACAAAATACAGCAACCTTCAAGGTAAGTTGTTTTATATTTTAAAAGAAAGGAAACGAGATATATTAATTGTAGCATATGTAAAGCTTGTAGAATTCTAAAACATAATGCTGCATAAATTTGTCCGGACACTAAGTCAGAGGGTGAAGAGTAATTGATATTTCTTTTATTGTGCTGAGGTGTGACTGCCTATTTCATTTTCTTGATTTTACATTTTGCTTATGGATGGCCCGTTTATACCTCGGGATAACTGGCAATGGTTGTACCACTGTGTATGCGTCTGCATTAAGTTGCATCTACTGGTTTAGGTCCCGCTCTAGGTCGAAGGAAAGGGAACGGCCTTCTCGAAGATCTAGATCACGAGAAAGAGATCAAAACAAAAGACGAGAACGTAGCAAAGACAAGAAGGATGAAGACAGTAGGAAGAAAGAAAAAAGACAGAAAGGTACAGTATAAAATCTGCAGTATTTAATTCATTCGCATGACATTTTCAAATGAAATACTTTGCTATGCCTTACAGAAAAGGATGCAGTGAAGAAGTAGATAAGCACTTGAACTTATGGAAGGAATGCTTATAATAATAATAATAGAGAGCATTTGTATAGTGCTTATCCCCATAAAGTACAGGCTCGAAGTGCTTTACAAACTATTGTTACCCTGATATGCCCGGTGGAGACACTCACAAGATGTTTTCAGCTTCCTGGGAAGTATACGTTGGCTGAATCTTAGCTGTTCAAATTTTTGTCAGTCTAACAATAAAATTGTCTTTAGTTGGGACCTGTTTTAACTGGAATGAATCAGGAAGTACTTCCAAATGAAGTGTCAGCTTGATTAATTGTTAGCATCTATTTACGAAATTGAGACATGATTGCAAATCACCAAGTAGTCAAATTGTATTCCACATTGCAAAAATTTGAGAGGAATTTTAAATAACTGGATTGTCTGCATCAAAATCCAATTGTAAAAAACACTCATCATGAAGCATATCTATTGATTTGTATTTATACCTTTGGTGCGCATTACAAAAGTCAAATTGTCCAGATGTTTGATCCAATAGAGATTTTCCATATGGTAATACAGAAGACCAGGAGAGTAGCAGATTTGAAAAGAGGCTAAATGAATCCAGTAATACTATAGCCATAAGTGTCAAATAGCATAAGTAGTTAAATAGAGATTGCCTTTTATAGTTTTTGTGAAAGAATTCAGAGGGCCAGAATTTAAACAGATTTGAGCTGTGTTAATGTAATGTTTGTTAATGTAATAACACCTAGCAGTTGTCAAAAGTATTTGAACTTGTTGGTTTCTTGAACAGAAAACAAAGTGGAAGAGGAGCCACCAGCAAAACTTCTGGATGACTTATTCAGAAAGACAAAAGCAACTCCTTGCATCTACTGGCTGCCATTAACTGAGGAACAGGTGTGCACATTTATCTTAAAATATTGTTATATTACCAGTGGAAGTAAGAGAAACAAAGCTTTGAATTGTCTCACAGCCAGTCAAAATGAGATGTATGTCAATTTTTCACCATATGGAGATTTTGGTATCATGTGAAAGCTTATTTCATGTGGTGAAAAAAGTTTTGAGCTAGCTTTATTCTAGCCAGCAAAATTTGCAGTTTAAAGAGACGAGGGACCGCCAGCAACGACCGAAATTCCGAGAAAATCGAGTTAGAATTGACAGTCGAACGCATAAATTTACATACCTATCTCACAAAAACCTGATTTTAATGAAGAAATATTGAGGGTATGAATCGAGGATAAGACCGATATTGTTTTGTTCAGAAATGAACGCACTTTCGATTCCTCCAATAAAAAAAATAATTCGATGTCTTACTCTTCTTATCACATTCAAAGCCCGATTTCTCCGTTCTAGCCCAGCAACTTACGTCTCATTTTGACTGGTCGTGAGACAGTTGGTCTTCAGAGTTGCCAACCCTCCCGGAAAAACTGATTTTCCCAGATTTCTAGCGAAATCCCGGGCATCCGGAAAAATGCTTAAAATCACGGGTTTCTCATAAATTAAATAATAATAATGATGATAACAAAGAAAAACAGCGAATTAGCAAAACTACGGACTTCTTTACCTTCGTCGCGAATATGACGTCCAGAATGTAGCCTACTAGATCTACGCTTTTAATCGGGCCCTTACGCTCACTATCACAATCAAACAGTTTTTCAGTACTCTTGCCAAGATTATGACACGGCACGATTCCCAAGCCAGAGCAATTGGCATTTGTGTAATGTTATGGCCGGTTACTCCCATTTCGAGTGGCCAATGATGGTCAGTGTCGCTTCAAGTGTCTAGATCTAGAGCTACCTGTCCAGTGCTATGAGCATTGACAGGGCTTCTGGTATAACCCAGCCCTCTCTCTAGATTTTCCAGACTTATCATTCAATCCAATTTTCCCCCACAAATTCCTGTGCTTCCAATTTTTCCGATTACCTGCACTGTATTCCGATTTTTTTTGTTTCGCCGACATTGGCTGGGCCGTGCTGTTTTGAACTGTCTTGATTTCGTTTCCCCGGAAGTGCCGGATGATATTTTAATTTTACCTTGCGTCTGCCTTGTGAACTCGGGTTTCGGTTCTCTGTCTTGCAATCGTTATCGTCTTAGCCAGTGACTCTCATTAGTCACCGCCTCGTCCGTTAAAGAGCTAAATTTATAATATCTAGTTCCAACTAGGTCTACATCGGGAATAGGCAAGCTTTCGGTTCTCGCGGCAAGCCCAACTTGCGTGCTTTGTACAACCGCCAACAGCTCCTTTGTTTAGATCCAGACCCAGAGTCTAGATGTTTGACGTATTTTTATTCCATAGGGTGGGTTGATTTGGCATTACAGTAGACTTGGATCAGTTAGATGAAGGTCTAGTCTTTTTATTTATTTTGTTATTATTCAGAAATAATAGGGTATTAATATTATTGAAGAACTAATTTAAGAATTAGATCTACATGGGATATAAATCTGTAGATCTAGACTAGATTTTAAAGGTAAACATGATTAGCTATAATGTTATATCATTGTTTTGTATGATTCTGATTTTTTCGGCCAAATTCAGATTTTTGAGAATTAAGATACTGATTTTTGGGGTTGGCAAAGTGGCAGGTCTGGATTTTCTCACTCCATTTTGTGAAAAGTAGGTGGGAGGGGGGATTTTATGCAGTCATAATCTATGTAACCAACCCATTGTCTACCGGGCTAGTAGGTTCCAGACTTCAAAGGACGAAAGCCGACCGGCCGTCTGAGGAACGTTACGATGAGGAGAGGAGATCTAGCATAGATTTCTCATCTCCCACCCAACCCCACTCACCTTAGCATTAGATCTACATCAAAACCATACATTTTGAAGAATCTTTGTATTCCAATGGGGGGGGGGGGGAGAACAGAGGACAGAAATGTGGAAGGAGCAAAGATAATGGTTAATGATATGCTGTATCCTATATTGCCATTGATCCCGATCGTGCTGGATTTCATCATAAATTCCACTTTGGTTTTCATGTCGTACTTTCACAATCATATTTTATATTGATACCATACATGATAGATCCAGACCAGATTAGAAGGAAGATGGATGAGTGAGGGATTGGTTCCAGGCATTCCATGGTAGCCCCCATTATATTCCCATCAGGTACAGTGTACCTCAGATAGAACGAGGTCATTGGGACTGACTGGTTATTCTCGTTGGACCCGAGGTGTCATTGAATTCGAGGGGAGCATATGTGATAAAGTGTGATGTTTGATGCACATGTAATGTTCGAATTTGCTTGTGTTTGCTCAACAGGTTCTCTTATTTTGTCCTTGTCTTTTAGAAATGTCGATAACATGCTGGATACAATGTTATTTTCACGACATATCTGCGCTTTACGCTTATCTTTTTTCTCAACTTCCTCAATTATTTTAAGCTTTGCTTCAAATGATAGACATTTTCTCTTGCTTGACTGGCTTGACTGAGGAGACTGCATGATGAAAAGGCGAGATGTGGAAAGAAGCAACGAACAACTGTCAACTTGAAGCAGTGATGAAAGAAAGGCAAAAGAACTACACACTCGATTTAGTGTATAGTTCTTGATGACGAAAAGCCTACTGGACTGACCCACTATTGTATGTGTGTGTGAGGGGGAGTGTCTGCCATTCGGTGCATCCACCAACTGGGATAATGAACCAGGCCTACAATGAACAGACCTCACCATTGTGCCTGTGAGCGATGAACGATTGGTGTGTGCACCCCACGCACCGCCTCGCAAACTTGCGGGCTCCTGTTCTCATCACGCCAGGCAGTGATGCAGCCCGAATAAAGAAAGGGGGGAAAAAGTGATTCAACTGATTCAACCAGCCATGGTCGTGCTCATGAGAGGCAAGGCTGACTGTTTTGGCGCTTGTTCGATTCGATTTATTTTACTAACAGTTTAAAAGGAATAAAACAGGGACTAAAATGTGCCTCGTTGGATGCAAGGTCTCGTTAGATCCAAGCTCGTTGAATTCGAGGTTTACTGTATATCATATATAACTGTATCATGTATGATCAAAGTTATGTTTTGCAGGAAATTTCAGTCTGACTTCGTCCCATATGCGTTATTGGAGAGTAGAGATTTATCAAGTTATATATGAAATTAATGATGCTAAAAACTCTGAAATACCACAAACTGTTGCCTCAAAATGTTGTCATTTCAGACATCATCAATGACCTAATGAAAAAGTTGAGCAAGGAATTTATTTTTGATAGTAGTTTTCCAATGTTTATCTCTTTTTATCGCAGGCACAACAGCGTGCAGTCAAGAGACAAGAGCAGGAGAAAGAGAGGCAGAAGAGACTGGCAGCAGCTGAAGAGAGAGAAAAAGAGGAGCTCAAGAAGAGGGTAAGTATTGAGAGATAGGATAAGAGAATTTCAGAAGCATGGGTCTTTACTGCTGCCTGAAATAGCAATTTTGAAGTCTGGTCTGTCATGTCTTTACCAGCCAGTTTTTCATTTTTTTTTCTTATTTTAAAAAAAATTTATTTATTTATTTATTTATATTTTTTATAATTTTTTTTTTTGTGATGTTGAGGAAAGAATGCTGGGACAAACCACAGCATTTTTCTCTGTTGATGAAAAATAGGTGGATATTACGTTTTTACAAACCAGAAGTAGATCATATCAAAGTACAATAATCGGAGGGTCATGGGTTATGTGCATGCAAGAGTATCTCAGAGTAGTGGATGGCTGTGGCTTGCCTACATTTGGATAGTGACTTCACTTATGAAATACAGATTGTGACCCTTTTTTTTGTGCCATGGTTGATGTATTGTGGAGAGACAGATTATGCTCTGTCACTGACAGATTTGTTATTGCATGGCAACGGTATTTGATTTGACATTCATCACACCCTCATCTTTCTTCAAATGTCTGGTAATGCGTAGTTGATACTGCCAGTTCTTTGTCAGCATGTTATCAAAAGTGCAGACAATTTCAGACTGATATAAGGGCACTCTTTGTTTAAAAAAAAATTGTTTTGTGTTTACGATGACAGCAGTGCACTCAAATTGACAATTTCTAATCTCCCAATATTCCTTTCATTCATAGGAGGCAGCAAGGCTGGAGCGGCAACGGGAGCGAGAGAGGGGTCGTGAGAGAAGTAGGGAAAGGGATCGGGAAAGGGGGCGACAAGAAAGAAGCCGATCCAGCCGAAGTGGCAGCAGAAGTCGCTCACACAGGAGACGGTAGTCTTCTATCATTGATGTTATTTAGTGGATGATGAAAGCATAGGGTTCTTTTTTTTTTTTTTTTTCATTGTAAGGCAGCGAAAGGTCAAATTTTCATCACACACATCAGGAGCTATGGCAGTTTTATAAGATAGGGTAATGTTGTCTGATGTCATGTAATTTACATGATGGTTCTTACATATTTTATATTTCATCACTGTCACCAAAAAAATACTGAATTGTATATGACCTATTGCCAAGCAAGAACTGTTGAAATCTATCATGACAATTTCCACTGGATGGTGTCACGTTCAACAGACTGTATCTTCGAAGCTACAATAAATTTGTAATTGCTCAGTAATTTATCAAACATGGCCTCACTGCATTGAGTTTCTTTTTTTTTTTCAGTATATTTCTTGTTAAATAAAGAAAAAATATAATAGTGCAGAATCTGTTTTTCGCATTCTCAGTGTGATATCACTTTCATACTATTATTTGACAGGAAATCAAGATTCGAAAAACAGTCGTTAACCTTAGTGTGTCAGCACTTTTTCCACTGCTTTAAAAGCTCCCATACAAAGGACAGATCTTTGTCGAACACTAAAAAGAAATATAGGAACTTATTTGAATAAAGATGCTATATATCCTCATTACCTA
>JBCEWB010169255.1:0-10253 GCA_039654565.1 Peronia peronii | reverse complement strand
CTATCTATCTATCTATCTATCTATCTATCTATCTATCTATCTATCTATCTATCTATCTATCTATCTATCTGTCTGTGATCGATCTACATCTTACGCTTAAATGTCTTGTCTCAGAAATTGCCAACACAATACATAATACATGATAACAAAACAAAAGTCAAAGACAGGCCTCACAGTTCATAAAAGGACATCGATATATCTTATTTTTCAACTCAGTCTGCGCAATAAAGCGAATGATATGATTTAAATTTCATAAATAAAACCTATGATGGATTCTCTAGATTTGTCAAGCCTTTTCAAATAAAAAGAAAATAAGAAAGAAGAGGTAAAATCAGCTGTGCTCCTGTGTTCTTTCCTCGTTCCTGGCTTTCCCCGGGAGACGGGACGCCCCAATAAGCTTTGATTTCGTAGACGTGCCATTTCTTTAATAAAATGATATCGCAAATTTTCAGCCACTTCCGGCGTGACTCGAGCTCGGAGCAATGGCTGACGGGAGCGCATCATCAGGAAAAGGCCCGTATGGAGATTTCCATTAGGTTTTGTTTACGTCTTAAAAGCGATAGAGAGATTTAGTGGTTATGTTAGGTAAGAATTTGATTAATGAACTGATTGAGAAATGAAACATCCTCGTTTCTTGTTCAGACTGGTGTATTTAGTGGGCTTTGGGATAAATGAAAAGAAAGAAAATGCAGGCACTGGCTTGTGGTTTGGTCTCTAAATTAGTGCTATAAAAGGATCAGTTTCTTTCTGTTTGTGTTTGTGTGTTTTTGTTCATGCTTGTTTGTTTGCTTGTTTGTTGTTTATTACTGTTCTTTGTTGTTTGTTTTAAGAAAACGGTCATTTTCATCCATTGAAATAAATATTTAATTTATTTCCAACAAATACTGACAGCTTTTTATCTTGATAATAATAGATTACTTATATGTTTGAAATAATGGTAAGAGGCCATGTGATGTATTATCTAAACTCGAAATACACGATGGCTGTGGCTGCAGAACAGAATGCACTGACTATGCTGCCATATGCCTTGGGTTGACATGCGAGGTTTCGGATGTCTTAATTGTACTGGACGGGTGTTAGTGCAGAAGTGATTAATGAGACTAAATGCTAGCATATGCCTCGAGTTGACATTAGAAGTGGCCAAAGTCTTGCATTGTGAACCTTAGACGTGCCTCAGAGCCGATCTAGTCAAATATTTGTTCAAAATAATTGTATTTGAAATGCTTTCCAAAAAAATAATGCAAACAATCTAATAAGGAAATACGTTGCCTAATTAAACTTAGGCTCCTGGTTTTGGTTTATTTTGTTTTTGTTTTTAATCATGCCAAACTGTAAGTTATTAAAAGCGTATTACTTTAACCGTGTCCGCTACTTCTTGTAGGATTAAATTTCATGATTCCAGGATTTTAAAGGAAGTGTTAAAAGTATGGAATATGAGAATATTCTCGGAACTTCCTTAAGCATTAAGAATTACGATACCTTCTTTCCTTTTATGAGGGTTTATTCAAATCTCAATTAATATTACCACAGTGACATTCAATAAGGAGAATACATTTCGGCACTAGAAAATGGATAACAAATTTCAAACCCATAAAAAAAATTTAAAAAAAGAATCACCCCACCATCTCAATTTCAATTACCTTTACCGTCGCTGTGCCTGTTTGAAACATTTCGTCGTTCTCAGTATTGTTTGATGAGATGTTTAGAATCATTTACCAGATCCAGTTAGCAGTTTTACTCTTTTGTATCAGCTGTTCATATATGTATTTATTTAGTTATTATTTATTTATTTATTTATTTATTTATTTATTTATTTATATATTGTTTAGGCATATTATTTATTTGTTCGTCTGTTTGTTTATTTGTTTGCTTATTTATTTGTTTATTCATTTATTCATTTATTCATTCATTCATTCCTCCAGTTTCACAATTCATATATTCATGCACTCATTTATTCATCTCTTTATTTATTTATTTGTTTATTTACTTTTTTCTAGAATGTCTGATAATGACAGTAAAATGGAAAACATATCAATTACACGTTAATGAAAACAGAGGAAAACTGGATAATTAGAGAGGCCGAAAGAGCGATTTCTTGATAAACTGACGCTGTCGTCATCCTCACTGTAATCATAATTATGACTGCCTTGCTAATGAACAGATTTAACATAGTGCAAGAGTATTAATGAGCTTGCATGTTGCCGCCTTCTTAATGCTTACGATAGCATTAAATCAAAATATAAATCTTATCTCAAATAATATCAGGTACAGACCTATAAACTGAGCATAATGTTATTTTCATTTCGATAATTCTCACAATATTTATATTAACATAAATTCTTGTTCCACTAATTCTTTTGTTATTATTCACTGTCTTAGAGCACATCTTTTTAACCATGATTTGAGCACGATATTTATCTATCAAATAAGTTAAACATTGCCTTGCAATAATTCTCCATATCTGCATTGTCAGACCATAATCTTAGAAAATACCATTTATGACTTTTTTTTTGCGCTGCAAAGTAATATGTTATGCATTTTATTTCACTATCTTTCCTTAATAGCTGATGTATCGCTGTTTTTCACATTGTGAAAGAGAAGGTCCCTTTTCTGGCGAGGATCAGGTCCGATATTTTCCCTACCACACCATTGCTCGAGCCGAGCTACGCCACGCGCTGTGCTAGAATTAGTGTTATCAGTTAGTGTAATGAGAGTCCGGATATTAGCCGCCATTAGCGCGAGATTGCAGGGTTGTGTGCCCTTTAACGAGCACCAATTCTCTGCCGCTAGGGGTCGCCTCTCTAATTATGATAACTGCCCTGGCTGGAAGAAAGGGGAGAAAAATCGTGAAAGGAAACTGAAGGGTTTTGCACGGGTCGTTTCTTTCACTTGGAATCTCCTCCCCTCAAGACTTGAAATTTGGTATTGGGAAATACAACCCCTGAATTTCACAGGCTCTTGGTCATTTTTCGACTGACATCAATTAAAATGGTAAATTCAGGGGGACAAAAAAAGGACGATTTTTCATGAAAAATACCCCGAAATAAACAAATCTTTAAGATTGATCGACTGATTGATTGATGATTGAGTTTTTGAACTGCAAATCTGTATATTTTCAGCTATTTTTTTACCATTCATGGATTTGGTTCAATGACATTTAGATATCAAGACATAGCAAGTATGTATATGATTATGAAGTTATGTGAAACGTGATCATGATATTGATGTTGTAAAATTCAATTATATAGATTTATATCAAATTCATACGTCTTACAGTGAGGACAGGATAGAACAAGATAGGATAGGACGGAACAGGACAGAATCTAATTCCAGGATAGAACAAGCAAAAAAAAAAAAAAAAAAAAATCTGTAACTCTCAGTTCTTTTGTAGAGACATGCATTTCTCTAAGAGGACAACTTGGGCAAAAAATAACAACAACAAAATCTTTCAGAGAATGGCCGGTTCAACAGTGTCTTCGTGAAAAATTCTCTGACGTCGACATAGTCTCCTGGCAAGTTCAGAGACAACTAAAACCTAGCAGAACGAAGGAATGTCAACTTTAGATTGTCAGAACAAGGAATTGCCCAATAATGTGTCAATAATTAGTGGCTTGCAGTTTTTGTTGGGTGATAGCGCCATATTACTGGCCGTCAGTGGAATATGTCGAGGTGCCTGTTTTCACCTCTTCTGGTTTTCCCCTTTTTTCTTCACTTTCCTACCTCGCTTCCTCTCCTCGTACGTTTAATTGTTCTTCTTTTTCTGCTTCTTCTGTTGCTTTCTCTCATTCTCTTTTTTATCCATCTTCTTCTTCTTCATCTTCTTCTTTTTCTCCTCCTTTTTTTTCTTTTTATTCATCGTCATCATCATCATCATCATCTTCTTCTTCTTCTTCTCTTCTTCTTCTTCTTCCTCTCCTTCTTCTTCTTATTTTCTTCTTCTTCTTCTTCTTCTTGTTCTTCTTCGACTTCTTTCGTTCTTTTACAACTTTTATTTTCTTTTCTTCTTTTTCCTCTTCTTCTCTCCTGTCTTCTTTTTTTTTCTCTCTCTCTCTTCTTCTTCTTCTGCTTCATCTTAGTCTCCAGCACCATTTCCTTCTTTTTGCGCCTTTTATGTTATACATGAAGCGACCTCATTTCAGTTTACTATCCCATCCATCATCCCCCCCTCCCCATCCCCATCCCCGCCCTCTTTGCAAAATTCTTTATTAATCATTTTTTCATGACTGGCCCGGATTTGAAGACATGAGCTACAGTAATGAAAGACTGCAAAATTCCATACGAATCTCTACAAAGAACGATTAGACTGTAAGGTTGCAAGATGTTTAATTAGAGAGTTTGCTCAATATCCGCACATCGACATAGTGAGTGCTCATTAATTAAGAATATCTTTAAAGAAGCCCGTGATGGCATCATCTCATGATTTGGGTCTTTCATTATATTTCGTAATCTTTCCTCGCCGCAACTTTTTGATTTTTAGTTGGACCTCTTATATCAAAATCGACGTGATGATCCAATAAATAAATAAAATAACCATTATCAAGGCTGTCAGCAGTCACGTGATTTTAATTTTACGTTTTAACGGATCACATTTGATGTCAGTCAAAATAATATTACAATTTAGAAAGGATGAAATTTCAAAATCTGCGCTCAAAAGAAAAGAAAAGGGAAACAAAACAAAACGAAATATAACAAAACAAAAACCACAAACACACACAGTAATAAAATCTTTAAAGGGATATTGCACGTTATATATACATTGATCTAGACACCATATTCTATGATACTTATCACCATCCTCCGACTCCCTGATCACTGACTTCCAATCTTTAGTCAATCGGCCTCACTTATCACTAAAAGGAATGACGTAGTGCAAAAAATATACAAAAAATTACCAGTTTCTGGAACACTATCTGAATAAGACACTGCATTTAATATTGCTGTGTTAAGATGTCATGACAAAAGTGCCATATTTATGAGGTCAAACCGAAATTTAATAAATCTTTGACAAGATCGTCATGGAACTATCATGCTTTGAGTGACGATCCATAGCTCAAAGTAAATAATAGCGAGCTCAGAATCACGAGGATTGTGTGATTTCTTGTCCACAAAAACATGCGTGGTGACGTTCCATCTTTTATTACAACAGAGAAATATTGTTGCCTTTTTTTTATTATGTTCCCCCTCCGCCCACTCCCCTCCCCTTCTTGCATAAAGTGCTGAAGAGTCGTCGAATAAAAATCATAAAAAAGCTAACTCACAGGCGGGTTTTTTTTTTCTGTTTTTTTTTTTTTTCTAACCATACACGATTTTCAGTGTTTCTGTAGTCGGGTATTATCTTTGTTATTCTGCAACAAATAGTTCATATTCGACTGAGCAAAAACCTGGAAATCCCCGCCAGAGTGTTTGTACCCTCCTGCTAAAAATAAAACACTCACTGATGTTTGTTATTGCTCCACCACGAGATCCAAGAACAATTGTCACCGGTCCCGTGCATTTTTTTTTAAATGTGTTTTTCTATGTCAGTGGTAGTGAACAGTTTGGATTGTGTGTAACCCCCCCCCCCCCCCCTAAAATTAGACAAGGATTTCCAGCCGTTCGTTTGGTCGGAATAAGTCTGTTATAGGCCTATGTGACAAGTACCTAGACAATGTGCTTAATGATTTTCGAGTCCATAGGACTATTGCATATCTAGTACCAGAATTACAATGTAGATGGAGGGATGATGACAGCCAAGGTGAGGGAGGGGTGCCATGGCCCAGGGGTTAAACTTGGAGAAAAACTTACGTCGTGGGTTCGAAATTCAAATCATATTGGAAGACGGGGAAAATTAGAAGATTAGAATCTCTATTTTTTCAGTGACTCAACGGAACCTGACCTTATTGATAGGGAAGCCTGGCGTCGAGCTTGGATAAAGGCGAATATATCTCGGATTTGCTGTATTCGTTGCGTACTTTATAGAACCCTTTATAGTTAAACTTAGGATTAAGAGTAGGCAGAGACGCCGCTGTCCCGACAAATTTCCAAGCTCCAAAATTTCTACCCACAAAAATGTTTCTCACCAAACTGTGCAGCACTTAAAGCCGAGAATATCCTACTTTGTAAGACTGAAAAGCTACATACATATAATAATAACAATAATAATAGTAATAATAATAATAATTGATAACCAGACTCACGGAGAAAAAAAAATTATAATCTTCTCTCCCCGTCACCCTAAACCAGATATGATTAACTCTTTGTTTGTCAAGACATTCGAGGTATCTAGAAATGAATCATTAATCTGTGACCCATTTGCAGAACATAAAGATGTGAGGAGCATCTTTACAATTCAAGTCAGAAATAAAATGTAAGGAAGGTATTGAGATATATACATATCTATGTTAACTGGTTTCTGTAAATCTTCTAGAACACTTCTTTTGTCCATGGCGACCGAGTAGTTAAATGATTAAAGAATAATTATGTATGTATGTGAGCATGTCTCGAATCATGACTGTATACCATGTTATGAAATTTTTTGTATGTATGTTGTTGCCAATGTTTGTTTTGAGGCATATTTCATGTGTGGCTGTTCAACATTTTGGTTCTGCTGTAAAGCGCTTCGAGCCCCCAAGGGGTGAGGCGCTATATAACTGCCCTTTATTATTATTATGTAAATATTTTTTATTATTGTTTTCTTTGTTATTATTTGTTGTTGTTGGCATTGTATTTGTTGTTCTGTTATTCATACGGTTATTAAAACGACATGATAAACAATACCGTTATGATCACAGGTTCCCTTCCGGTCAAGCGTGACGTCAGCTCGCCGCACAGACCACCCGTGACGTCACACACGGTCGATGACGCCGAGGATTCGGACACGCCGCCCAAGGTCAAGCAGCGTAGGTCAAGGACGAACTTCAGCCTGGAGCAGCTGAACGAGCTGGAGCGGTTGTTTGACGAGACTCACTACCCGGATGCCTTCATGCGGGAGGAGCTCAGTCAGAGGCTGGGATTGTCGGAAGCTCGGGTACAGGTCAGTCAACTGTTACCCTCAATTTGTTGTTGTTGCTGTTGTCGTTACTGCAGTTGTTGTTTTCATTATATACGCGGCCTTTCAATCCTGAGAAAGTAAAATTATCCCGGCTTTAACTGTATGCCAAATTTGGTGGGAAGAAATTATTTGGATAGAGATTTGGAGTAATTGTTTTTGTTGTTCTTGTTGATTTTCGTTCGTTTGTTTGTTTTAGTTTTCTTTGTTTTGTGTTGTTTTGCTTTGCTTTTTTAATTTTTGCCAGGACAGCGGCTTCTCCGCCTACTGTAATCTGATTTTTAAAGGTTCTTTAGTATTTGCAACGTAAACAAGGTATTAACATGACAAGTCTCCCTGTTCCGATGGTTTCTACCTATTATACAAGTATTACACAATTTTAAACATGTCTACTCGGTATATTTCTTTGTCTGTCCTTCCCTGCTCCTCCTTGAAGGGAGCACTGGTCAAAGTCTCACTCATCATGGTTTGTTTACTTTGCATTGAGCAATTCCATTCCAAAATAGAACAGCTTGTAGTAACATGATACATGTGCACGTATGATTCTTTGATCCTCAAGATGTCAGTTGAAATTGCCGGACTGAAATTTGCTTCCGTAATGATATTTTCAGGTGTTTAAGAAAGGACTTTGTAATTTTAATTCTTGCCAAATTGGAATTGGAGGATGCTCTGTCACTGATTTCTGCGTAATTTAAATGCAAGATATAATGAATGTGTTTTTGGGCAGATTAAGTCCTTGGCACATCCAACGAGCATAAATTTCTTTTTTTCAAAGACAGCTATTAATGTTATCACAGCTTTTCCTAATAGGAACACACTGGCACTGTCTATCGACGTTCTGGATTCTCCTGGTAGTCTGTCCCTTTCAGCAGCCTCGGCCGGCTCTCCTACACCGGGATGTCAGTCTAGTACCTTTGTGCGTTGTCTTGATATTTCCATATTTTGATCATCATAATATTATACTCCTTGACGTGCTTTAAAACATAGGTATCTCTTAAACTGTCATTGATATTGTATTTCAGTTTTGTAAAATCTTGATTCCGATTACAGAAAAAACTAACATTAAATTCCAATTCAGCCTCATGAGCAGCAGGAAATCTATATCTGTATCATTCAGAGGCCTGCCTTCATGTCAAGTAGAAATTGAAAGTAGAAAATGAGAGAATTACTAAATAAGCTTATTCTTATACATACACCTTTACAAACACAGAAACAGTTGTTCGTCATCATGACAGTTTTAAGCCATTCCATTTAAATTATCACTTTATTATGATAACTGTTCTCCATACCCTATCTCTCCATGTCTCTTTATAAGTAATGGTGGTCTTCATCGCCCTTGTTAACATCATGTAGTCATTTGATGCGATCTTATCCCTTGTTCAAAGTACGGAATCTTTGTCATCATAATTGGATGGATCTTTGTCAGTCCGTTATACATCCACCTACACTCACTCACCCACTGTCTAACACACATATACAGAAACTGTCTGACAAGCCGAGGACGATGACGGAATTTTCTCCGCAAACGTAAAGGAATTTCTCATAATTCCCTACTCCGATCCCCAAATTCATCGGGGCTATTTCCCTCATTTATAATTCACAAGGCGCTTATTACCGCCCCGTGGGAGCCGGAAGTGACGACAGAGCAATTGGATTATGGGAAGATCTCTGGAGACGCCCCGTGCAACCGCCATGACCAAGCACTCAGCGACGGCCATATTTATTTCTCGGAGATTTAAGTGAATTCTGTTAATGGAAGAATTGGAAATTAACTCTGAATAATTGTCTCCAGATCCCCCAGTGGCCGAATCTCTTATAGTCTGAAATGAACTCGAATTATGACTTCCTATTCTCGTTATACCATTTGCGAGACATTTTCTCCCTCGCTGGGAGATCACTGGCCGTGTGGCTCGCTCCCTGAGCGGGAGGACTCGCATTAACTGATTCTGGATACGACAAATCGAGTAGTATCTAAGACGTTCTGATGAGTGTAAAATAAAGTTGCCCTCAGTCTGAGGAGCAAAAGTACAAAAACGAGTGGCCGCAAGAACGGGTAATATTGTGTGAATGGTCTCGCCATTCATATCGAAGATCTAGAGAGAGATATCTTGTTCTAAACAGGATTTTTTTTTTTTTTTCAGAACCAGATTTCCTCTGTCTCTTAAGCACATGAAGCAATAACGGTCATTGTGAAGAAGGAGAAAAAAAAATCATTGTTGTTATTTTTATATGCAAAAATTAAACGGAAAATTTTTAAGCATTTACTGTATATTAAATTTATACGTTTATTTTTCATCATATTTTGCTCACAATGTTTTGTTTCTCGTGTTTCAAATAACGAAAGCAACGTCAGTTTTGCTGTTTTACAAAGCGTCTATTGTATCAGGTGATAGTCAAAGTACAGTGATTGGCTCACTGTAGAACAGGCTTATTTCGAGCAACGTCTATGGTGATTTATTCATCCTATGCTTGTCGTACATATGGTTTGTAATGCTTTCAAGAGAACAGCTTTGAAGCAGGAGTGTCTATACCTGAAGAGATTTCACTTTATTTGTTTCGTTTCCTCAGCATAATATGGAGTTCTATTGTTTTAATAGACTTTGGATACTTTAACCTCTGAGGGTGATTTATAGAAAACATGGCCTCATTTTTGCTTGAGAACAAAAATAATAGAATAAAATACAGGTCCTAATATTTCCCTTAAAGAAAGTTTGGTGATTTTATAAAACGCACGATTCCATCCTTGGTTGAGAAAATAAAATACAGACGTGCAGGTCCTGACGGTTCACTTAAACAGAGCATCCATAATAAGTATTTGAGGCCAGTTAAAGTATTTGACTTTCTGGTAATTAGAATGCAATATTCAAACACAAACAAGCAAAGAAAAACAAAAACTAGAAAAAAAAAAAAAAAGATTATTGAACTTGAAGTGCCACTAATATCCAGGAATGTTTTTGATATCAATGAGTACATTAATCTCGATAAAATAGTCTAGCCTACTTGTTGTCATCCTGTTCCCTTCCCACTCAGTCACTAGCAACATGTGCGTAACCAGCAGTTCTGTCCTCATTGTAGAGGTCATCACCAAGTTTCATGCAAAGTGAACTGTGAGGGACAAGTTTTAAGATGAATTCAGAACGTTTTGTTCTATTATAATCTATCTATCTATCTATCTATCTATCTATCTATCTATCTATCTATCTATCTATCTATCTATCTATCTATC
>JBCEWB010169244.1:0-10253 GCA_039654565.1 Peronia peronii | reverse complement strand
TTAATATTTTACTGCCGGCATGGATTTCCTTCTATTCTACCTTTTCCCTTTCCCTTTCTTTTTTTTATACCCATTTCAATTTGGTATTTATTTCTTTGTTCCTTTCCCTTTATTCCCATTTTGGTTTTTCAATTTCTCTGCTGTTTACTTAGTCGGTCTATCTCCGGCCCAATGGTGCTTCGTTCTGTTTGGCGAGGGTTATTATTCCTATCTACATTGGCATCTTTGCTGGAGTTTTCTCAAGTATCTGCTTATGTTTTTCGTCCTCTTTTAGTTTAAAGATATTATGTAGGGTGTAGTCTTCTCCCCTGTTCGTCATTAGCTTTAGCAGATCTTCTCTTTCAGCCTTATATTTGGGACATTCTAGCATTATGTGGACCATTGCATTAGTTCTTCCGCATGTATTACATTTAATTTAATCTCTTTCTGTTCTGCTTCCTAGTCTTCTGATTGTTCCTGTGCTTGATAGCATTAGGTCTTTTTCTTTGATGAATTCCTCTATTAATTTTCCTCCTATATCCTTAGTGTTACCTCCCCATAGTGGGGTGTGACAGTTTAAGTATGTCTCCCTCTTTTGGTTGTCCTTTAGGTATATACAGAGTAATAATTCTGAAATTCTCGGTGTCCACCCACTGTCCGTCTACGTTTTCCGTTTTGATTCCCCGTGGTTCTCTATTCGTATGTTCTTATGTACTGCTGTTATTAATCCTCCTCCCCTGTTACCTATTCTGTCATTTCGGACGATGTTTATGTCCTCTGTCCAAAGATTTTTGCTTCGTTTTAAGTTCGTTTCCTGAATGCAGGCTATGAATTCCTCCCCTCTTGTTGCTTCCTGAACTACTTTTTCTATGTCGCCTACTCTTCCCTCACAATTCCACTTCATGATCTTTATCATTCTTACTTAAGGTCCATGTTTTTGTTTCCTTCTTCACGGGCCTCTGCGGTTTTTCTTGTTCCTACCCTAGCCTCGCTCTTTGCAGGTTTCGCCTATGATCTGACCGGCGTGCCCTTGCACCATATTTATCAATTCTCTTTTAATTAGGGCTTGCTCTCTTTCTTGTAATGTTTCTGTCATCCTACCTACTAATGTATTATCGTATTTCCCCGCTCATTGTTTCATTTCAATTAGGTCTCTTCTCAATTCCCCCGCCTCTTCAGTTAGTAATTTGAATTCATTTCCTATTTCTTCAGATCATAAGAGGCTGCCAGGAGTGCAGCAGGCCGGACATACCCGAAGAGATCCTCCATGTTTGCACAAGCCTGGGGGCCTCCTGGTGTCGGTGAGAATGATAATATGGATGCCGGTGCACATAGGGATTAAGGGAAATGACTCAGTCGACCAAGCCGCAAAGCGAGGCCTGGCGAGTGCCAACAGGGTAGGGACTGGCTTAGATCACAGCGAAGTCAAAAATGTCACACGACATCGTGTTCGAACCCGGTGGGTCGACCAGTGGAAGGTGAAAAGAGATGGTACAGCGGCACTGGTGACGTTCAGAACGCCGGGAACAAAACCCAACGTTGAATATAAGATTCCAGTGAACAGCCAGCTGCTGAGATTGAGAATGGGGAACTGACCCTGTAAGTTCACCAACTACAGGAGACCCGCCGCATGCGACACATGCGGGGACACGAATGACGTCAGCCACTGTATGCTCCGGTGCCTAAGGTTCGAGGACCAACGCAGAGATATGGTCCAATACGTGAGGAACGCCGAAGAGCACCTTACGTTGGAAACACGACGCACCAAAGGTACTGAAGAAACTGGTCAGGAGATACATAGCAGCAATGTATCCCAAACTGACGTCTGACTGAGGCTGTACCGAAAAATTCAGTAAAACATCAAACATGACAGTCCGGAGAGGTAATAGAAGGGAAGGCGGCGTTATGACCCCGATGCGGGACAAGGCAGGCAACTCCTCACCGAGTGAAGGGAATGCCAAAGGACCGCGGGATTGGGGATCCCGTAGTCGCGATCACGTGCGGCAGGAGAGGTTCCAGTGACCCCTCTCAATGCGGCCGCCGCATCTGGGTCCCACGCGTGATGGGGTCGGTCACTTCCCCCCCCCCCCCCGAAGTCCTGGGGGGGGGGGGGGGCGTTGACTAGAATTTGGTTGGAGCCTGTAATCCACGGCTGGCGCAAGCGCTAGGGCTGAAAAGCGGACGACAAAAATACAAAGAGTACGTCTAACATGCAAAGTACAAGAGACTGGTATCCAGATACGGCACAGTCAATTGAGGCACATCGAAAGGGACAGAGTCCCAAGAAGCAAAGCAAAGCATAAATATAATTCTCCTTCTAGGGTGGCAGTTGTAGCTTCCTTAAACAACGATGTAGCACTAGGCTATTAATTAAGCTTTTTACTCAACCAGGAGATTAATGGTACGCAGATTATTTATAGTTCAGTTATATTATGTAAGTTGAAATAACTGAGGCGAGGCAACTGTTATAGTATTAAAGAAGGATTAAGTGAAACAAATTACTGACACATACAATACAGAATCCTTGTGTGTGTGTATTTGTTTGTTTGTGTGTTCGTTTGTTTGTTTAGTTTCTTTTTTTAAAACAAAATTTAACTTTTTTTGCATCCTCTGCCTATCTAAGAGCTATCTGTCTCTTTGCCTGTCTGTCTCTCTGTATGTCTGTCTCTCTGTATGTCTGTCTCTCTGTATGTCTGTCTCTCTGTATGTCTGCCTCTCTGTATGTCTATCTCTATTTGTCTATCTCTCTGTTTGCCTGTCTCTCTGTTTGCCTGTCTCTCTCTCTCTCTCTCTCTCTCTCTCACCCTGTCTGTTTATGTGCCAACCTTGTGCATTAGAACGTTTTGTTACTTTGGTGCTTATCTCACATCAAGTTCAAGCAAAATGAAAAATAAAAATAAAAACAAAACAAAACAAAACAAAAACGGAACATAACATTTACATATACGCAAACAAATAAAAGGGACAAACTGGCATGAGATGACATATTTGTTAGATCTTTCCTTTGCTCAAACACTTAAGAAAAATGCTTGAGACACCAAACACCAATCGACTGTTCACATGCCTGTAATGAGTGGATTAATAGCACTTAGGGGAAGGGAGCGGAGGGGGGGGGGGGAGGTTCTGGATAATGACCAAACACTATAGAATGAGCAAATCCATTTTTAATACTATTTCTTTATTCAGAAAAGGCAGGACTTATAAGAGAAAATCGCATTTTTTTTTTTAGCAAAAGCCATATTTCAGGACCCCCGCCCCCTCCCCCTTAAAAGTAAATGTTTGCAGGAGTGAATGCGCCAGGATGTTCTCGTTTTCGCATGTATATCAAATCTGTAACACCAGTCCAAAAACCGTATGGAAAGCTGTCATAAAACTAAAAATACTACCACTACTATTATAGATCTAGCTCTTTTCGTCTTTGCAGACAATTGAAACGGCTTGTCTTCTGTATTGATGCCATAATGACTAGTATTGCTTAGGTCGGCTGTCTTCCCCAGCTCCTGTAGTGTCTGCTATGACGGAATCTATCAATGTTTGGTGAGCATGGTCTGTTGCAGCATCTCCTATGGAGGTGAAGGGCAATTGTAACTCTGCTGGTCTGATTTTCCTCAGATTGTTTTCTGTTTTGTCTCTTTTCTTCATTTGTGACCCTCAGTGTTCTCTTGGATGTGGACAAAATCAATGGAGAAACAGCTGTCCTTTGCAGATCTTTCTGTGGCTGTTCGGGGGCCTATTATTATCATATAGCAGATGATGAAGATGAGAATAATTATTGTGCGATCATGATGAAAGTGATTCAATTTGCATCATAAAGAAAAGAAACAGAATACATAGTAGACAAAGATATAAAGAAACAAGAAACCAACCAATCAATAAACAAACAACAAACAAACAAAAACAAACAAACAAACAAACAAAACTAAAAACAAACGAGCAAAAAAAGAAACAACAAAAAGAAAAACAGTGAATGAAGATCGAACAAATGAAAATATTTTCACATGGGAAATAATTTTAATCTTTTAATTTTACTTATCTGTCAACCCAGTATAGCAAATATGCATACCAACACTTAAGAAGGTTCGTTCATCCTAAATGCCTGAGAATAAGAGGGGCAATGCAAAGAAATACTCACTTACTGACTGACTCAGTCACCCATTGACTGATGACTGACTGACTCACTCACCCACTCACTGACTCCGTCATGGACTCACTCATTCACTCGCTCATCCGCTCGTTGCGCACGTACTCACTCGCTCGCTAGCTCATACATACAAATGCACACACTCATATACTCCCTTACTCACTCACTCAGCCACTCACTCACTCACTCACTCACTCACTCATTCACTTACTCAATCACTCATCAATCACCCACTCACTCACTGACTCACTCATTTATTCACTCACGCACTCACACACTCACTACCCACTCACTCACTCACTAACCCACATATTCACTCACACTCACTCACTCACCATCACTCACCCAACACTCACTCACTCATTCACTTACTCACTCACTCACTTACTCACTCACTCACTCACTCACTCATTCACTCAAAACGTAAAATAAAACATTGAACTTAAAACCCTAACTAAATCCCAAAATTAATAACATTAACTGAACTATGCTGCTCAGAATCAAGTTCATAATTCATGCCAACCCTCATTATTGTTCTGACAAAATGTTGTTCTTTATAAATGCACGCTTATTATATAAACATGCACCCAACTGCACATAAACGAATCTCCATTTGAATTTCATGATTAATTCAGAGGTGAAGGAAACTACATTATTTTTCCAAGAAGTACTTTTTAACTTAGACTAGAGCTTGACCATGATAGCTTAAATGACTTTAAAAGAACAGGACATTACTGAAAAAAAGCTGGGAGATTTATAATGAGATCCAAAACAATGACATTGTTTCTTAGTCACTATATTCTTATGTAGTGAAAAAAAAAGGGAAATTATTCTTAAAGACCAACAGCATAAAAAGTAATGCATAATTGAAAACATGTTCACCGCTGTCTTCATCGTATTGATACAGGGAAACAGGAGGAGAATATATTCTGATTCTTTTATCCTTAATGGTGTCTTTGATATTCTCATAAATGTCTATTTTCTCCAGCCTCCCTCCACTCCCTATCACCATCTGCTCTGGCCCCGGCCTTTCTTTCACATTTGGCCAACAATGTACATGATTCTTTCTCACACAAGCCTTTTTATCTCGATGAAACCTTTGAAATAATTGATTTCCATATGAAAAGGAATCTTAAAAACATCGGACAAGTCCACTTCTCCGGTGGAATCTCAACTATTTCTTCTCGAAGCCCCGAGATTTTCCCAAGAGAACGCACAGGTTCGGGATGCCTGCTGTGTATGTCAACATAAAATGTTGTTCCTTACAAAAAAGCTATCACCTCGAAAGTTTTCACAGATAGCCTATTGCTAGGGAAGACTATGCTACAAAAGCGATTTTAAATCATAATAATATTCCTTGTTTCCGGTATCTTCAAGAATCCGTCTTTAAAATGATCAGATAGATTGCGAGGAAGGTCTAATATTCCTGATAAACAAAATCTATTATATGTATATCCTCTTAATAACAATAATAACAAAAACATTACAATACATTCATGACATACTTCTGAAACCAGTTCTGGAAAGAATACAATTTTAAAATAAAGACCTGGCTGAATAATGATAGTCAGTCACAAATATAACCCATAAAATGAATGTTCATATATACTGTTGGTGACAGCTGCTCATAAACGTACTTCACAAAAATGTCACAGATTTAAGTTCACATCAGATCATTCTTACTATGGCACCAACGATAAGATGGCTAGGAATATGGAATAACGGGGAACATAAAAAGAAAAATCCATTAATAGAAGTTCTTGTCCTTCATAATGAGAAACAGTGTATTATTCAAAGAAGTTTCAATCACACCCTCGGGTAATAAAATAGATGAACTAATTCACACATAGAAGCTCACATATGGATAACAAAAATATGAGCATTAGCAACCACATCAGCAACAATTATAATAATTATAGTAAAATTGCCAAGGTTCATCCCACAGCCAATTAGCGTGCGACCTTGATATTATTCCAGTTGATTAGCTGGTAATTGGCACTGTTGTCTCATTTGACTGATACTCTGGCTTTTTCTCCTCTCGCCTGGCGGTATGATAAGAACCGCTTGCGTATCATTACAAGACACAGCAGTCAACTCTAATGATGCTGAATTATCACTGTAGTTCATATAAGGGACATGGCAAGAAAAAAACTGATGAGGAACAAAAATTCATAGAAAGAGCAAAGTCAGTCAGTGGTATGAAACCGAGGAACAGAACAAAAATCTGAAAATATCACATTTCTAGTATATTCTAATATTCGACGTGCAGTTGTTTTGAATATCAGACCACTCAAGTATGAAGAGACTCAGATGAATAGCAAAATAAGAACAGAATGTCTTTCATACACCCATCAGAGAAAAAATAAAACACAGTTTTCTGAACAATATAATTGCTGTTTGGAATGCATAAACTGTAGTTATCTTTGGCACATGTCGAAGAGTCTAGAGGGTTCGTCTAAAACTTTTAACGTTCCACAAGGATTGGCCATCGGCCCAGTTCACTGAAGACGACTGCATTCTGGTTTTGATTAGAGTCCACAGAGTAGTGTAACGATCACTGAATGCCCTGGACGCCACGAGTGGACATTTATCCTTTTCAGTCCTGTAACAGTTGACCACCTCCATGCCGAAGTCATGAAAGGCTCGTTTATTGCCTACATCGTAGACTTCAATACCACCAGCTACAAAGGGCAAAATGCCATACAAATACATGTCTGCCACAGGAAACACCGGCACGTGTTCTGAGGCGGCCAAGAGACTAGAAATCACAGTACGAGTCATGAGAATAGCGAATCCTTTACAGTAAGGTCTATGGTTTGTTCGCGAGGGGAATAATTCTTTAGGAATTGCATTAGGACCAGTTCGTGAAATAGGACCCTCGGGATTGAACGGGCATAGTATTGCCTTGTTGCCTATAACTTTATTAACGGCAGGAATCAAACCCCGTAACAACTTGTCTGTGTCCACCAGAACATCTTCATCAATTTTCATCACAAACTTTACCTGCCGACAAAACTGCGTTACCCAACGCATCCCCATCAGGCCCTTTAGAGTATTGTTTTCTGGAGTGTCCACAAATTCTCCCTGCAAAATATCGCCAAAGTTTTGCTGCTCTTGGTTGAGGTTGTTCTGAAAGTTTTGCGATGTAGTCCTGCCCACGAGAAACACGTGAACCACTGTGAAGAATCCAAAATTGGATGAATCTACAAATGTATCCCTTATACGTTGTCTGGGTTCATTGCTTTGAGGAATGCTATTGATTAAATAGAGGAGATCAATTTGCTCTTTCCCGCTACAGATATTTGGGTTGTTCATGTGGAACAAATTTGGTGATTTCCCTGCCTCCATGCTTTCGTCAGGCACCTTCCCAAATAATTCAGACTTAAATTTCCTAACACGATCAGTAAATCCTTCTGTATAAAGTGGCTCAGTTCCGTCATCTAGTAATGTATTAAAACCTAAATTCCCCAGGTTCTGGGGCGGAATTACGCCAGACGGTTTTTGATTTGAAACTACCGACTGGCTTTTCTGGCCTGCGACTTGAAATTGCGGTTTATTAAAAGCAGCACCATTATTAAGCTGTTGTTGACTTTCTTGCAAATCGCCTGGTGAGAGCAGTTGCTGTTGCTGTTGATCACGCTGTTGGAATGTAAAACTTTGACCCCTGGGTCCAGTTTGCTGCAGTTGTTGTTGAGCTGGCTGTTCACCGTACGACTGAGCAGCTTGGACTTGTGCCAGACTGGACTGCTGGCCAAGCTTGAGTGACGGATTCTGTCCCAGTTGAGAGTTGCCATTCAGTTCCATAGCTCCATTGTTTAGTCCAGCCTGAACATTATTAATCACCTGTTGGCTAGATTGAGAAGATCTGTTTTGCATAAGATTCTGATTCTGATTGTTCATTTGAGCAAGAATCTGTGGCTGGCCTTGCTGATTCTCGACCTTTATTGGGATCATCTGGTCCTGTTTTAGCATCTCGTTCAATATTTGCTTTTCCCCTTGGCCTTTATTGCCTATCTGTGGGTAGTCTACCCCCTGCATATTTTCAATACCATAGTCCAGTATGAGGTCCTTGGTATTTTCCTGCAGACCATCATTGTCGTTATCATAATCGACATCACCCGTATCATCTCCTTCAAACTGAGCATTATTTTCATCTTTCCTCTCTTCACCAGCGTCGTTTTTGTTATAATCAGCCATGTCATCGGCATTGTACTCCACATATTCAATATAATCTCCTCTTTTATCGGCACCATTATTGTCCAGTATGACGGGAGTGCCAGCCGGATACATTATCACCGAGCCATGCTCGGCATCGCGAATAACCAGTTCCACATTCAAAATATAGATCTCTGACTTGCCAGCCTGATCTGGGGAAGCGCCGGCTGAAGAACCGCCGCGACTCACAATGGTGCTCAGCTGAAGGTTCTTTCCCTGAGAATAATCGCCAGGAAAACACAGAGGTTGGTCAGGGGATCGGACATTTCTGTCAGCTGACAAATCGTAAGTATTAGCGCCCGACTGGATTTGAGACTTGAAAATCTGCCAGACGCCTATGACCACAAAAATCTGGATGACAGCAGGTAGAAGTTTATGGAACAAAGTCCGCCGGCGACAGAAGCAAGCTTTAAGTTTGTCCATTTTTTTGTTATTTTTTTAACACTCTGTGTATGACGACAAGTTTCAAATCGACATTAATTACTCAAATTAGGGACCTATATTCTGGACATAGTGTTCTATAGTAAAAAACATTCCGAAATTGTAAAAATTGACGTTTGTGTTTTACGGATACCGTAATATCGATATCATGGACGGTCTTCCTCACTTGTATCTTATAATCTTGACCATGTATAGACCTCTTCCCTCAATATAGCAAAAAAGGGATTCAGAAATTTGATCATCAATCACCGAACTATACTGATGTTATAGTTCAATGTGGGTAATTCTGACGCCGCCTGGGCAATTTCTGGGTGACAGCCTAAGTCAAGTTGATCAGAACCGTGCTCAGTTTGAGCGATTTAAATTTGCTCTTTCGTAGTGTTAGAGAATTTGGGAAGACCTATGTATAAATAACCACAGCACCAAGGTAAATCACAGGTTGTCTGTCAGGGTTCCACGGTAAATATGGTGAAAACGAAATACAATATTACAATTTCAAATTATTTTCATATTTATCTCTTAGTTGGCTACCCTTAAGTTTTCTAAGATTATCCCGCCATTTGAGTTGAGATGGCTATATTTATTTTTCGTTTCTTCGGGCCATTGATAGATCTACTGTTTGCTGTATTTCACATAACAGAGGCGATTGCAGCACTAACTTCTGTTATTGATGAGAGTATAGAGTCATTGCTGGTCACCGGTTGTGAACCAAATCTTGACCATTCTGGTGCATTTTGTCAAGTTAAATGGCTCACTCAGCAGTTGTGAGGTCATCTGTCGAAGGAAATAGAAGAGGCATAATATTAAATAAAAGAATTGATTAAATGGATACATTCGCATGAGGCATGTGATCTGATGAGAAAAAAAAACAACTTTGTAAGTGAACTGATATTAATGAAATATTGAGACCCTGTTTCAGTAAAGTGATGAGCATTAAATTAAGTGAGAGGGTGAGCAAATATGTGAGGGCATGCATGAACAAAAAACAAACCAAAAAACAACAACAACAACAACAGCAACAAAAACAAAAAAAATACCGAATGCGTGACCAAGTAAACAAATTATTAAATAACTGGGCTGGTAGCGGAATGGTACAGATGAATAATTAATGGTAGAATGTGTAGTTAAGTTGAGCTCATGAGAGAGTAAGTGAGAGCATGGAATAGAGAACAGATCTGTGGATAGTGAATAATTATGTGAGCGAATAAGAGCAAAAATGCGCAAGAAACTCTTACCAACAGGACATCAGAGGGACTGAGCACGAAGACTTAAAATATGCCGGTTTATTAATTATTTTCCACCAGAGTGACCATCAAAGGCTGAGCATGTGAGCGAGAGGGACAAATGTGGGGCAAGAGCGAATGAGTGATCTATTGGCTAACCATTCATTTCATGTCACACGTTTCAGGGAGGGAAAGGTGGGGAAGGGGAGAGGCGCGGGGGGGGGGGGGGGGGGGGAGACGAAAACAAGAGGAAA